>JANHFO010001764.1:4826-15319 GCA_032468095.1 Pareas carinatus
AATTGAGGTTTCAAGTCACTATCTCGTTCACTATTATCTACGAGTCCCAAGTTGGGACCCTCCGTTTCTTTATATAACTTCATTATTTTAGTAACGTCTTAGTGATTTTATGACACCTCAATTTATTTCCTGTATAGTATGAGAATAATAAAGAAACTTCTAAATACTATATAATACCTTATTACGTACATATTATCTAATATATGAAATTCTATTATTTACACAATCTCTGACTTAAAATTTACATCTTACATCTTTGTTTGCTATCTTAACGACATAGAGAGAAAGAATAAACTACAGTAATGTATAGTACCACATTTACTTTCCGTTTTTAGTAATTGAGGTTTCAAGTCACTATCTCGTTCACTGTTAACAGAGATTTCCAAATTGGTATTCTTCATTTCTTTATATAACTTAATTGTTTTGGTGACGTCTTAGTGACCTTACAAGACATTAATTTGTTGGTTGTACAGTAGGAGGATAATGAGAAGATTTCAACAGACTATGTAATGACCTGTTAAAATTATAATATCTAATACATATAATTCTATTATTTACACAATCTTTAACAATACAATTTATATTCTACTTCCTTTACATCCCTTCTCTCTTTCTTTCCCTTTTCTACCTTCTTCCCTCTTTCTCTCTTTCTATAGATCTCATTTATACTTTCTTGGTTCTTCTCCCTTTTCTGTTTCTTTTCCTTCCCATTCTTTATAGTTTCTACTTCCTCCTCCCTCTACCTACTTTTTGTCCCCTTTCTTCTTTCCTTAACCATCTTTTACCTCCTCTCTCTCCTTTACCTCCTTTCCTATTCCTTTATTTTCGCCTCCTTTTCTTTTGGTGGTCTGCAGGAAAATCTGGAGATTATTTGATTTTTTTTTGTATAGTTGTATGGTTCCTGTCTGTGTCTGTCTGTGTCTGTCTGTCTGTCATTCTCTCTTTCTGTGTGTGTCTGTCTTTGTGTATGCGTCTGTCTGTTGCATCTCTCAATCTCTCAAGCAGGAACAGATATCACACTAAAATGTGTAATACTTAAAGAAATTTCAGTTATTTTGTAATAATTAAACTAACTTTAATAATTATGCTACAATTAAATAACCTTTAAAGATTTGTTATGATTAAATAAGCATTCATGGTTTTGTTATAATTAAATAAGCTTTTTTAATTTAGCTATCTTAAATAGGTGCCTTTTATATTAATAAAATGAAAGTTCTCTGATCATTATTTTACAAAGGTATGTATCTTTTTTAAAAATTCATATTGGTGGTCCGCGGGATTTAAAAGTACAAATTTAGTGGTTACCAAGGTCCAAAAGGTTGGGGACCTCTGATCTAGAGAGTACGTGACACGCCCTTGGGATACAAAACTTCGATATTCTTTAAGAAATCCTAAAATAAGAGACACCAGGCAAAGAGAAGTATCTTCATTTATTCCTCAAATACTTTTTGCAAGTAGTGGCACTAGTAGTGGACAGAATCAAACTGTCCTTACAGTACTGTTTTCAGAGATCTTACTGCGATAGACTTTAACAGAAAAAAGTAACAAATTCATTCAAAATTTCTTCTCAACCTTATCTTTGCAACTATATATTTCTCCTCAATTGGGTGTGTGTTTGTATTTTGGGAACTCTTTCATCCTATGGATAGAGAAAACTAAAGGACTAGCATGGTTTGGTGGACTGAGTTTGCCCTGCCTGCTAAACTAAAAGTAGACGTTTCTTTAAAGCTGTTTAGGAATGCTGCATAGTTTTAGACAGGTATACATTTGCTATTTGATCTCTGACAACCAATTTCTTGGGTGGCCTCTGTTATATGTTAATACTGATCTCAATTTGGAAAATGTATTGAAAACAGTTTTGTTCATCAGAACCAGAAAGTTTAAGCTTGATGGCTTATTTACTGTAAGTTTAAAGACTCATTCAGGATAATGAATAAACTCTTCAGAGGGAACATTTCCCCAATAACCTAGTTAGTATTAAACATCTTCAACAAACATAGAACCCTCACTGACAATTGTGTAGTAGTACTGAAATGGAAGAGCTGAAATTCTAAAATGGACAAACTCTATAATACAGTATTTTTTTCTGTTCCCACTTCTTTTTTAATATTGGATATTCCTTTCCCTTGGCAGAAAAATGCAATAAGCAATATAATCTGAAGAAATTATACTTGCTTTCAAATGTGTAGTTCTCAAGGTTCAGGTGTTTTCTTTTATCCTTACACTAAGAAAATCTTGACAGCTAAATCGAATCCCCCTCATCTAAGTTAACCCATCTCTGCTTGATTTAGATGGGGAAACCCGAGTCTTACTCAACCTGGCACCAGGCCAGAAGACTAGGACTACAGTTCCCATTATTCCCAGCCAATGTTATCATTTAAGGGAATTGTAGTCCAAGTCATAAGGGGAACCACTAAGTTAGGAAAGGCTCCCTTATTCATTTTTATTCAGAAATAAAGCCCCACTTTATAAATCAGGATTAACTTCCAGGTGAAGTACTCATAGAATGAATGTTTTGATTGCTTATAGTTACAGAGTTTCAGCCTACAAGGCTGACTTTAAATTAAATTCAGCAGTAACCTGCATTTAACAAAATTAAAAGAAAGCTCATTGCCCGGTTTCTTGTTTTAATTAAACACATATTCAATGAGAGATGGTTAACTGCAAGTTATCAGGCTGCTTTGGCAGGATTGCTGCTCTCAGTAAAGGCACTGTACTATTATTTTGTTTACTTTTCCCCCCATTTCTAAATTTTTATGTTTTTCTTACCTCTCTGTGTGGCTGCTTCAGTTTTGGCAACCAGATTTATGGCAAAAAGGAATTGGAAAAGTTCAGTATTTTGCTTTCAAAGAAGTTGTCTAACTTAAAATTGTACTCTTTTACGTCTTTCTTTTAATATAACAATCAGAAATTGTTATATTAAAATATAAATGAAATGTATATAAATGAAAATAAGATGATTAATGATGGTCAAGTTGTAGGTTGCTAATATATATATACTTGAATATATATAAATTCATTTGATTTTATCTTGCCTTCTTTCTAGAAACTCATGACCATGTATTGGGTGACTGCAGGGAGACTCAAAAGAATCAAGATCATGGCCACAACTACACAATCAAAGCCTCATCACGATTCACATAAATTAGCAATAGAACTTCATTTGCTTAGTTGTGGCCATCATCTTGAGTTTTTGGACCCTTCTGCAAACACTCCTGGCAGTGTGCCAATAAAACTCTATAAGATGAGTTAGATGGGGAAATAGTCACTGACCCAAATAGTCAGTTCTCCATTAAACTTTCATGACTATGACTGGCGTTTGAAGTTAAGTCTTCCCAATCTTATTTCATTCTTTTTCATTGAAGCTTCCTAGGTGCTCTTCAGCATTGTTTGACATTGCTTAAAAACCTCTGACTGCTGAAACAGTTGCCAATCTGATATTAATCAGATGTGTTGTACAATTCCCATAATCTATAAACCAGCATAATTGCAGATTGGATAGGTTGGGGAATGTGAGAATTGGAGTACTACATCTAGAAGATCCTTAAAGGGAAACTAATGGTAAGACCTTTTATGAATATTATAGTTTTCATTCCCTTTGCTAGGTGTTCTACTGGCAGCAAAGAGATATGATGACCAAAACTGAGCAGAAATGGAATCAAGATGGGTTGAAAACATAAGTGAGCCTCGTTCTCCATATACCAGCCAGTGGCCATCTCCCAAGATAGAAAAAATCCTAGCAGTACATTGTATAGTCTGCATGTAAAACATCTCAGTTTCACTCTCTGAAACATGTAAGTCTGGATAAAGTTCTTGAAAGATAAAGTGAGATGAAAGCAATCAACTCAATGAAAGAAAGCCATCTGTATTTCTTTATTCCACTGCTGCTACCTCTATTTTGTGGGTTTTTAAAAAATGGGAATGAAATGGGAATCAAAGGCCTCTAAGATGAAAACTGTTTCTACAGTATTTACACTATTTAAATTTCTTAAAATACTGAAAAACATCCTGAAATCATGTCACTAAAATTTCTTGGGAGAGTGGACTGAATTTTAGTCGTGCCATTTGGGACCTGAAGTGGGGGGAGCATTTAAGGGAGGAAATGAGACTAGCTTGTCTTCCAGCATCTCTATTCTCACCTTATTTGAAGGAAAAGATGAGGAAGCTGCAGTCTGAAAAATGGCCATTTTGAAACCAGTTTTTTAGATACCAGGAAGCCATATATGACCTGTATGATCTTTTCTAAGTCCTAAAGCTTGAAAGGATATTTGTTATCAGTACAGTCAGCAAGTCATTCCATCTTTTCTGTCCTACTCATGGATTTCCTCCTTCCATTTATATTCTGGTTCCTCTTCAGATCATATTAATCTTTATATTATGTGCATCTACAGTTCTGCAATTTTACAAGAAATAAAATGCTCTTTTTTAAAAAAAATCCTCTGTGCATAAGGCATTTTGGGTTGCCCTTTATTTCTGAATATTGTGGATGATGAGTAGTAGATAAAAATAGTCATTTAGTGTAATTGCCTTGAACTAAAATTTGCCCATCATTTTTTAGTAATTAGAAAAGACTTCTGGCCCTTTAATTGAGAGTTTGCATAGGGTCTATACTGAGTCACCAAGTCTCTAGCAACCTTGCTGTAGCCTCTCTATTGGCATTTGCTGACATGCCACCCACCTTGAACTCCAAATGTGGATCCAAAGATTGCTGAGCTATGAACACAGTATTTGTGTAACTCTGCCAGTATTGTAACCGCCCATATAACCTCAGGAGAGTCAAAGCAAAACCATGCTGAAAAGTACAAAAATAGCTTGAACATCACAACTGAAGAAGAGGATGTTCAGGCTAGACTTCTGAATCCAGATCTTTAGGCACATGTTTCCTAAACGTCAAGAATCCCTTCCTGCCTTGGCTTCAAATTTGAAGGTTTTTGCCATGTTTTTGGCACATGGGTAATAAAAATGAGTACTCTGACAATTTCACTCAGGAAATCAAATCTTGCCCATCATGCTTCTCTAAATTAGAAGGTGAAGATCAGCATTATGGTATCATGATGCTACAGCAAAAGAGAAGTAAAAATATTTTGGCACAGTTTTGATTCTGGAATATATTTCCTCTGTCTTTCAATCAACCATGTCACATCCCTCAGACTCGTGTCTCTCAGACATAGGGGACCCAAATTCCCATCTCTTGTCCAAAAGTTCATTTGTCCATGCTGCCTAAAAATGTTGGGGACTATTCTCCTGCACATCTGGAGAATGTTGAGGTCGGCTGGTCTAAAATGGCATTGCTCAGATTTTGTCTATTTTCCCCACCCCTCACTTTACAGTAGGTTAGGTAGAAAAAAATGATTTTCCCAAGGCCACCCAGTAAGTTGTATAGTAAAAAGGGAACATATAATCCCAATCGTACCCCATCTGTTCTGTAATAATTAGCTCTGGATAGCTAAAAATACATTGCTATGGTACATTGAATAAAATACATGATACTTCCCCCATGCTGCTTTGTTTCATGGATGACAACACGTAGTGGAACAGTCACACACTTCAATATGTGATTTGTCCTTCCTTTTGGAGAACTTATAAAAACATGGGGCCAGGGAAATTCTGCCCTCGTGATGCAGGCTTAGTGTTACAACCAGCTGTCAGCAGAAGAAAAAAACCCCAAATGATTTTACAAAATATAAAGTAACAGAGTTGGAAAGGATCTGGAGGTTTTCTGATCCTGGACCAAGCAGGACAGTCTATATACCATTCTGGACAAATGGCTGTCCAATCTCTTCTTAAAAACCTCCAGTGATGGAGCACCCACAGCTTCCAAAGGCAAGCCGTTCCACTCATTGTTCTGACCGTCATGAAATTTCTCCTTAGATCTAGGTTGGATCTCTCTTTGACAAATTTCCATCAATTACTTCTTGTCTTGTCCTTAGGGACTTTGGAGAATAGGTTGTCACCCTTCTTTGTGACAGCCTCTCAAATATTGGAAGACTGCTGTCATGTCAGCCTTTGTGCATGTCTGAGATGTTCTGAGACCTTCCTAATACATTTCTGAGATAACATACCCATATGTTGTAGGAACCAAACCTTACGCCAGCTGTTCATACTAAATGTTTAACCAGATCAAGAGTGGAGTTAGCAGATGCACTTGCACCATGTTTAGTTCTTATTAAACTTTAGTTCATATTGGGTTTGCATAGCTTAGTACATTTTACTAATTCAAACTACTTATACCCTGTTTCTCCAAAAATAAGACCTAACCAGATAATAAGCCCTACCCCCAAAATAAGCCCCAGCTAAGATCGTCAGGCAGATGGATGCATTCAGTACCATATTTTCCCCAAATTAAGACCTAATTGGAAACTAAGGCTCAATGCGTCTTTTGAAGCAAAAATTACATAAGACCTGGTCTTATTTTGGAGGAAACATTATAGTTCAATGAATTGTGTGAATGCTGAAAATGATTTAACCAAATAAAATACGTAATGCAAGGCTACAGTATCTATACTACAAAACTCTTAAGCTCACTTACATGGCAACAAAACGATGCAGAAAGATTATGTTTTCCTGCTCTGTAATGGTTGTTTAGAAATTTGCAAGCTGATAGAATAGCTGCAATGTGTGAATGGGGTGTGACATAAAAGTTTTAATAGGATGTGAATAATCTTTTTTTGATGTTTTTGATTCTTGACTCTTGTCGCAGTTTCTGTTCTCTTTGTCTACAGAAATGAAGTAAAATACAACATTCTTGCTGATTTAGATTCACAGTGAATCACAATATAAAAATTAGCTTTCATTGCTCATCGCATCAGACAGGAATTCTGTGGGACTTGCCTTTGGCTACAATAAAAGTATCACTTGTGAATTGGGACTGAAATTAGATTCTGAAGACCAAATGACTTCCTTAAACATTAAAAATCTACCAGTTTATTTCAAGTTCAAATCTGTCATCAGAATTGAGGGGCATCATTATCTTCATTCTAACCAGTCAAAAAGTAAATCTGAACACCAATACTTTGAAGAATAAATGAAGCTGAATCTTCCCAGGAAGAGTTCTGTATTTCCAGGTACCACCATATGGAAGTCACTTTATCAAATTTTGCATGTTGGAACTTTGTAAAAACAATATACTCTTGCAAAATTATTTGAGAGTTCATTTCCCTGAACATTTTTGCCTCAAATATAACTGGACATATCCATAAATATGACAGCTAGGCTGCAAAAACTTTTTATTTATTTTTTCATTCCCCAAGTTACAATACATCCATTCAGCACTAAAATATCAAGAGGCCATGTTCACCAGCTCACTACATACATGCACACACATTCCTGCTTTGTTCTTCAGCTTTTGGAATGCTGTTGGTAAAGGAATCAGAGTGAAGCTAACTTTGAAGGACTCTGCCTCCCATTTCCCCCACTGCTAGTGCTACTGCAGTTAGAAATAAGCTCTCCAGTTAAATTGCAACCAAGAGGCATACCAATGGAGCTGAACACGTTTTGTATCAGAATTCTCTGTAGCCTTTCCAAAAGGATGACCAGTTATTACCATCGTATTATTTTTATATAAATGAATCTCAAAGCATGAGGGAAAACACATAAGACATCAATCAGCATTTCTTATTGTTTTCTTTCTAGCTTTCTCTTCTTTTAGTTTCAAACATAGTGAGAAATTACATCACTTCATTTGGTGACATAATTATAATATCCCTTCCATCCACTACGTTGTGCCTTTGACCATGCAGAGTTTCCAGTAGGAAGGGCAGAATAATCAGCAAGATCATAAGACACACACTGGCTATATTCAAGAATCAAACTGCATTTTGACTATGTCCCTTTAATCACTATGGAAAACTCAGATGTGACTGTGTGGAATCTGGTGTCTCCTACAGCCCTTCCCATCCACATTTTAAACCATTCCCTAAATATGATATTTGCTTGCTTAAATCTTACATATTAATAATAGCACTGCAAATCACTGAAATATTAAAACACAAAAGCAGATTCCAAGAAATGTTCCTTTTGAAATAATATATAGGTAGTTCTCAACTTACGACCACAATTGAACCCAAAATTTCTGTTACTAAACAAGATAACTGTTCAGTGAGTTATACTCCATTTTACAACCATTTTTGGAAAGTGAATCACTGTAGTTGTTAAGCAAATCATGCGATTGTTAAGCAAATCTGATTTCCCTCATTGAATTTACTTGTCAGAAGCCCCTTGAGAAGGTTACCCAACAGTTATCACATGACCCTGGGACAGTGCACTTTTTCAGTGCTGTTATAACTTCAAACAGTCACTAAATGAATGAGGGCTGCCTGTATCTTTCCTTTGTAAATCTAGATTTGTTCTCTGATATGGGGGAAGTGTGATTATTCTTTTCAAATCATTGTTTTGTTTAAGTTTTTTTCCAGCATGTAAACATTTAACATTCACACCAACAATCATTAAAATACATAAATAAACCATTAAGTAAATAAAAATTCAATGTGTAAAAACATTACAATACGAATATCATCACTCAGTGTAAGGGGTGTTTACTTGCATATAATATTTTCTTCCCTATGTATTTGATGTACTCTCTTAGCCGATTTACCATTTTCAATTCATTTCTATTTAATTTCTGTTCCCCACTAAATCTCTTAATTTCTTTTTACACTGATTCCCCATCTGCTTTCTCCCCCTTTTAAACAAAAACAAAAACATATACACCAGAAGACAGACAAACAAGCAAACAAAGATACAAAAAATAAATAAATAAAAACAAAGACACATAACTAAAAAACACATGAAAGAAGAAAAAGTAAAAAGAGGCACACAAGAAAAAGATCTGTCTTCTTGGTTGACTTCCGTTCTCTGAAAGTTCAGTTGAGATCTTCACGTCCATCTTCTCATTGGGAATGTAAGAAATTGAGCTGCTCGTTCATTTTGCTAGGAGCAAATCTGAGGATGCCGATGAGAGAAAAACATAGCAAAAACTGCTTTTACGAAGGCAACAATAATAACAACAGGGCAAAGTCTGTTTAATTCAGTAGATAGCTCAAAGAATGTCTGACTCAAAAGCTGATCTGTGACACTTTAAAGTGCCTTTGCGAAGCTATACAAGAGGAAATTAAACTGCATCAAAGAAATGCATACATCTATATTTATTTATGAATCGATCAGAAGTCTCTCTAAATCACATTCAGAATTGCAGCTATATTCCTGGTGAGATAAATAAGCTATTAACAGTACAGTATAGAGTGGCTACCGCTGTCAAAAGGATCCTTGTTTGAAATATCACTTAAATCTTTTAGCAAAGGAAAAGCTGGGACCTTGGCTGCTAATTTCAGCATCTGAGCAAGACTTCATTTATAATCTATTACGTATTACTTATTTATTTTACATGTTTACTGGCTTTCCTTCAAAACCCAAAGTTTTCCGGGGGTCGGTCGCGCCATGTTAACGTCACCAAGTACAATTATGAAAAATTAAATAAGACATTAAAACACAATAATGAAAGTACATAACCGTGAAAGGATTATAGCAACAACCGGCTTGGTTAATGCGCTTTTAAGCAGCAAATATGTTTAATGGATTAAACATTAATAGATTAAGCGTTAAACATTAATTGATTGAAATGCCTGAGAGAATGAAGACATCTTTACCGTCTTTTCAGCATTATGGGAAGTTTAATTCTAGGTGCACCCCACTACAAAGAATACCCCAGGGTCAGGGTCTGCCATCAAGCAGTCCTGTGCTCAGCTGGCCATTCAACAGAGCAGAATGCTGCTCCCCAATACGTGGTGACCTGCTTTACGACCATCACAACTTAACAACCATAATGGGAAGACTCCCATTTGGGTTTTAAGTCAAGGACTACCTGTACAAAATAAACACTAATAAAAATGTTACTTGCATGCCAAACCTTTCTTAAAACAGTGCCTTGACCTACAATATTATATCCTATCCTATCCTATCCTATCATATCATATCATATTACATCATATCATATATCATATTATATCATATTATATTATATACTAATACTATACTATACTGCACTGCACTGCACTGCACTGCACTGCACTGCACTATACTTTACTATACTAATACTACCGCTGAGGCCCGCGGATCGATTATTTTTGCACCCGTGGAGCTCTGGGAGGCCTGTAGAACGGACTGCGGACCAAATTAGAAGCATCCCAGAGCTCCGCGGCCAGGACAGAATGTGGGGAGATGCAGAGTGGGGAGAGGGAGAGTCGGGCCTCACTTACCTACCCTGCTGCTCCTTGCCTTGCTGCTCCCGCCTCTGTCATGACCGTGGATGAAACTGCCTTTGCATTTGAATTGTGAATGCCCCTTTCCACTGCGTTCTCGGATTGGCCCCTCCCCTTTTCACTAAATGTTAAATAACTCCTTTAAAAATAATTTATTTCAAGAAATTTTAGTTGTAGTTTGCTCCTAGATGGGAATCCAAGGTATGTATGAATTTTCAGTACTGTAGCTTTTATGGT
>JANHFO010001764.1:92054-102133 GCA_032468095.1 Pareas carinatus
GGAAGGTGAAGTAATAGAAGTTCAGGATGTGGGAGTCGGGACGGCCGTGGAGGACCCGGGGGAAGGGCAGTCCAAAGATAGAGTTCTGAGATCCAAGACTAAGAAATGATTACTTGTTTGCTGTATTTAATTATTATTATACTCTGGTTAACCTAAATCTACTGTTATTATGGACATGGTTTTTTTTTGTTAAGAGAAGCCAAGTCATATAAAGGAAATTTTGTTACATAAAATAATTATCATCTTTGGTAATTGAAATTCCACAAATTGTAAGCTATTGTTTTGTACGTTATTGACCAATAAAAACTTTCTCTATTAATAATAAAGATATACTGAATAAAAGGTAAAGTTGTCGGTTTCTGAGGGTTGGGATGAGTCCTAAAATGCTATACTAGCCTGTCCTATTCCCTTCATGACTTTTGTATGCATACTATCACCACATTTAATTCTGAAGGGCATCGATTAATTGGGTTGCCTTGGCTAAGGTGGGAGAAAAGGATATGAGATACTTAAAAGGCAGAAAAATTGAAATTGAATTTATTTTCTACCATTTGCAAACTTATTAGAATTAGATAATGTGTTCTGCTCTGTTTGGTTTTTGCTGTTCTGCCAATCTTTATGTTGTGGGCAATGGAAACTCCATGAGTCTGTATTAGGTTAACCACATTTATGTCTAGTGGTGCTTACAGAATTTTATATCTACACTGTTTTTTGGCTGCTAGACAGACTTTTTATTTTTTTTTAAAAAAAATGAAGTATTTTGTGGGATGCTTTCATTGCGCTGCAACACTATGATTTCACTCACAGCTCTGATGTTTCCTGTCAGACCACACAGGTAGACATAACTGTGTGCAGGGGGGAAAGCTGTGAGCAGGCAAGGAAGCGGCAAAGCCTCCTCCCTGTTCCTTCCCTTGCTCCTATTGCCAACCTTCCAAGGTAAGCCAAAATAGGAAACAGGACTAGATGAATTAATTTTACTTTATTGTAAGAAAATATTAATAGAATCTTACAGATTTGAAGGCCCAAACGTCTCACCAACGTTTGTAATTGTTTGATCAATTGGGATGGGTCCTTCCTAAGTTTCTTTCTCTGATCATTAAGCCATTGACAACTCTTTTCTTTCTTGCCTGCTTCCTAGGCAGTACTTCTTCCCCTCATTCTTCAAAGTGATTTCCATATTTCATTACATCTATCCCCCACACTAGTTCTTTAAGATTAGGAAAGCCATGAGAACAACAATCTCACAGCACAGGCATCTGCAGTAGGAAGGGAAGTCATGGCGTGATGTGTGTCGTGATGTCATTGTAGAAAAGCACAATTCATGTCATTTGTATGATGCTACTATGATATCCATGAAATCATAGTGGCGTCCCCTGTATGCTGTGTGAGGATAAATTACTTAAGAAAAACAAAGATTTCAGGTCAACAGCAACCTTCCTCAATCTCTAAGAAGTCCTGGCATTTTAGTTCCTATAATTCTCAACCAACATACCCTTCCCCTCCTCCTATCAACTTTACACACATTGCGTTATATTCCTTCTTTCCATTTTTCCACATACTGACACACAATTATTCTACCTTATTTGGAGAGGCCAACATGCAGGTGTTCATTTTTTTTAATTTGCAGGGTGAAAATGAGGAGCATTTAATTAAGACAATCCCAGAAACAGAACAGGGCTGATTATCTCTCACACAAGTCAGAATTGTAAGATGTCCATCTATTTTCCTTCCACATGAATCAGAAGGCTTTCATCAGTGATAAAAGCAATGTCATTCCATTGTAACATAAGCTCCCACTGCTTTCAAATGTACATGCAACATCATAGCACATACAAAAGGGAAGAAGCTCACCCTCTTCTTCCCCAGATATGATGATGATGAAACCTTTATTGTCATAGTAAAACATGTGTATAATGAGATTGGCTGAGCCTCCCTTCGTGCACCCTCTCCAACACATGCAAACAGTTTGCAGTGAAGACCAAGACAAAAAATCCTTAGTCCAGTGAACCCAATAACATTTCTGCTATGGAGTTATTGTATAGCTTCTGCATAATTATGACCAGGTGGTTGACTGGTGCAACTAAAGAAAGTTTTGCTTAAATGTCAAATATATTAATACTATATGTTTATTCAATTTTTTCCTTATCAATTCCTCTAGGTCAGAGGCTCGTACCTTGAGATCTCAGAATTATATATGGTCCTCAAAATTGAATACAACTCAGAAAGCATCTTCAAAAGTTGACAGCAAATTTAATTTTTAACATTACAGCAAGAGAAATGTCCTTATTCCTAGAAGGGGTAAGGTACAAAGAAAAGGAAAAAGTAGATTGATATGGATAAAAGGAGAGAAAAGAGCACGTAATATGCTTTCAAAATTGAAATTTAATTAGATTCTCAGGGTGTCGACTAATTCTGTTGTAATAGTGAATTAATGAAACATTTTAAGAAATTACTGCAGCAGTTGCAACACATGGTGATTACTATGCACAAGAGTCAATTAGGTCCTGTAGAGGCAGCCAGTGAGTTGACAAGATGATGAACTAGGACTAATTGGAGATTTTTTTTAAAAATACAATATAAAATTTGAGAAATCTTAGAGACATTAACAATCTGTTATTATTCTCCTTTCTTTTCCTCCTATTGGCACTGGAACACAGCCTGTACCTTAAATAATAAAAAGGGTAGGTCATTTATTTCTATAAATTATTTATGCTTAATGCTAATGCTAATGCTAATGCTAATGCTAATGCTAATACTATTTATGTATGTATGTATGTATGTATGTATGTATGTATGTATGTATGTATGTATTGTATATGCTATATATCTCACTCATAAGGCAACTCTGGATTAAGAGAAATTATATAAAAAAGCTAAAACCATGTGGATGGACAGCATGTGGATGAAATCATATTCTTACCCCATCAGCCTAATGGAAAGTGTTTCCCAGTTCTCACTTTACTGGCGACACAATGTTTTGCAGGTGAGTAATTTTGTGATTTGCTCAAATTTTCCCTCTTTTATTTTGCTGTCTCCAGGCTACTGTCCAGGCTAGAGATCACAGGGGAAAAGGCCCTTCTCCTTGATTTCACAGCCAGAATTTTCAGTCATCGTATATTTATATTTAAAATTCATAGTGAGAACTTAAATTCTATAAATATAGAATCTGACACTTTGTTTTTCTAGGGTGTTTAAAATCCTGTAGCTGTAACTCCAAATATTGTCTAAACTAGGAGCTTTGTGCACAGTCCACCGTGAATCAAGACAGAAAGTTGTCCAGAACCATCTTCCCAGCTTTATTTACTTCAAGTGCACTGCAAAAAGCTTAAATCCCAGCAAATGAAACCATTGTCTATACTGGGGGGAAATAATGAAATTACAATTCAATATAATCTGGAAATGTACTAATCTTATGAAGAGTTATCTAGAATCCAGAAACGACAATGACCGTTCAGAAAAACCATGCTTATCACCATTTAGACTCGATATTCATCTATATTTAAGGACACTTCTGAAAGTTCAGGTTTGTAGTCTAGGTCTGGGATATAGTATATTTTGCATGAAAAATAACTGGGAGTTACAATTGCTGTAAAATGTGATGGTTAAACTTCTAACTGGCACAAAATACACATGATTGTATGATATCTGTACTAAAAGATCTGCATTTCTTGCCAGGTGTTTCAGAAAGAAAAATAGTTTAAGGTGTTAGCATAGACCTTTGAAGCCTAAAAATTTGGTGCAGATTGTCTAAAGACTGCCTCTCCCATGAGTTATAAGAGAAGCACCCAAGAGATGGCCTTCTTTTATGTTACATCCTGGCAGCAGACTGCATTTCTGTGGGTGTTTGGAAAAGTCATTATTATTGATGATCACACAATTGTTGGTTGGTTGACACCTAGATATTTAGACATTTGTCTCCACCTATCGAATACTTGCCAAGGATAAGCAGATGTTGATGTTTAATGGTGTTGTCAGATGTACACTGGTCCAAGTAAATGGTGCTTTTTGAAATTGACTGATGGTGATTTTATCATTGTTGATGGTGCTCAAGTGGTGCTCCAGATGTTTTGAGATTGTATCCAAGGCACCTATTAATATTGATAATGTCTTCACTTTCTTTTGTTACAATAATTCTATTTCTATTTTCACACTTTTATATTTTGTGATTTTCTCCAGTTTTCCCTGCTTTTATTCTGCTGTCTCCAGAATAAAAGTGAGGAGACTTTTTTGTCTTTCTTGTTAATTGACCATTTTTGTCAAGAATTAAGTCTGGGGTGTTGTATGTCAGATTCTTATCTATTTAAATTGTAAAGCCCCATATTGCTTTAACTTTCTTTTTCCAATTTTTTGTTTATTTTGTGGTCCCACCAGTTCTTGCTTGCAGATAAGTGGGATTTCTTATAGATATTCTAATACACCATTGTTGTGACTTGTCTCTGTTGCTGTTTATAACCAGTTTGTGTGATTGTTACCCATCATCAACAATTGTGGTAGTGGTTAATTTATTGGTCTTCTATTGGAGAGATCCAGGTTAAATGACTTTCTTCAGCCATAGAAGGCCACTGAGTAACTTTGAGCTAGTCACTCTCCTTAAGCTCATTTTAGTTCACAGATTATTGCTGTAAAAAAAATCATATGGGGAAGTATTGTGTTTGCTATCTTGAGTTCCTTGACAAATTTGGGATATAAAACAAATAAACTGGATGCATTAACTATATTTATCAGAAAATATACAATTATTAACCTTCCCACTTCACAAAGAAAATTCACAGTCTGCAAAATAATAAATGGTGATTATTTAATTCAATCATAAAATGACCCATTAGCAACCACATTCTAAATGTGAAACAATTTCATAGCAAAAGTCAGCAAATAGTGTTTTGGTCACTCTTCTATAATGCGACTTTTATAAAAACTACCAATCAACCCAGACAATAATTAATAATAATAAAGTAGACCATGCAGTGTGTCATTTGTAGTTCAAGAATATTAAACCTCTTAACCTTTGAGTTGTCTACTTGATTTTAAATTGCTATGATACTCTGTAAAATAAAGTCTATACTCCTCCAACCTTATTAGGAAGACACTTGATTATTAGTGGGTCGATTGGATGATTAGTATGAAAATACTAATATGTAATATATTCAAAGTAAATAGGTGAATCTTTTCTGTGCTGTGTGATAATCTGGTAATATCATCAAGACCTAATTTTTGTCATTGCGTCCAAAGTCATGGGCTTATGAGAACCGAAAAATGAAGGAAATGAGGAAACATGAGGGTTGTCATCATGAAAATGCCATATGTTTATGTCACACATCAAAATGTAAAAACATAATTGTGAAAATTATATTCTGATGTTATAACATGTGTTGTCATTTTACTGTTGTTTGCTCTGTATACCTCTACATATCAACTGAAATAAAAGAAACATAGCAAAAAGTTCAGCCTACTATTCCTTCGTTCACCCTCCTATTACAATCATTCCAGTCAGATATTTGGATCTATCATTTCCACCATTTCCCCATCCTTGGAACAATCCACAAAACTGTAACTACAGGATACTATAGAGATTATGAAATTTCTCTTAGAATTGGCATTAGATTGGGTGAATTTTTATTCTCCAAACAGTAAAATTCAGTTTCTTGCAAATAGCGTACTGCTTCATCCCACCTTCAAAAATGCTTTTCATTCACCACACTTTGTATTTTGACTCTTTACACTGCTTGTTTATTTTAACTCTATTCATTAGATCAGTGATTCTCAACTTCAGCAACTTTAAGATGTGCTGATTGAAATTCCCAGGATTCACACCCACTCTTTAATTAGATATTTTGTTTGTATTGTAGTCTTAGGGCTACAATAAATTTGATTTTATTTGATTCAGAACAGAATGGTGCAAAACATCACAGAATATGAGAAGATGGGAAACAACAACAATTACCCTGTGCTGAATATGGAACAGGTGAGGTCAGGAACCGTGCAGATAAAATATCAGAAAAACATCCCATGAAAGATGTCTGTTGGAGATTCTCAATCATCCAGGCCATGGGTATCTGAAAAGTATTTTTTTCAAGAGGCAACCAAAGAAGCTTCTTGTATGAGAAGCAAAACTTCATAAAAAAGTTGCTTTTTGAAAAATCACATTTGAGGTGGCTCTATGAAAGAACAGTTGGGCAATGGACTCAAATGTTGTTAACTCCTCCATTCACTCTCTTTCTTCTCTTTCCAGTAATGGAATCCAAAATAAAATTAAAGTGTTGGAACAAATCTGGAAAGTCAGGCTCTACATGTCTATATAGATTTTTGTTCATCCAGGACATGTTCATCAAAAACATTCTGAAAGTTCAGTTTTCTTAAAAATAAAAGCATCTTTAGGACAGATTCTACATGCTTCTCTTACCTGCTGCTCCTTCCAATCTAACCCCACCTTTCTGCTCATGTAGCTAAGAGTGAAGCATATCATGGCCATTCTGCGTTTCTAGTGAACACATAAGCCCAAGCAGATAGAGAATCAGAGTACAGCAGACTTAAACACATAAAGACACAACATATAGTATTGTATTTTAAGCAAAAGATATCTGTGCAAAATTGGTGGAGCTTTCGCTGTGTCAGTATGAAAAAAAAGAGAGGAATATTCAGAGGCATTGGATGTAAAGTCAATTTTATTTATACTCAGTTAAAAGTTCTGTTGTGAGAGCAAATATTCCATAAGCTGTCTGATATACTCAGCAGTTTCAGAATATAATGTTGTGCTAAAGATGCAAAAAACAAACAAACAAACAAAACCACTACCCTCCAGGGTTGGTTAGGGTATCTTGATGACAGATAGGTAGTATTAGCATTTGGGCAACTACAGCTAGGCTGCAAAACAACGGAAAATTCAGAAAGGCCCATCTATCAGCTGCCCCTGGTGGTGATCTGAATTTTTGCAGTGTATATTTGGTAGTCCTAAATCTCACTCCTAACAATGTTTGGTATGTGACCCATGATTCTTCCTTCATTGTAATTTTAATATGACAAAAGACATATTTTTATAATCAAACTTTTAAATTAATTACTTTCCTTTTCATTTAAATTTAATAATGGAATGATTGCAATACAAAAGTTAGTAAGCATATTTTCCTTCCTTATTTTATGGCAAGCCTAGAGCCTAGTACTTTCTATGTGTCAAGAAAGGAAGAAGAGTCACAAGAAATGCTTCTTTTCATGTATCTTTTCATGCTCCAAGCTAATTTACTGAATTTTACTTTTATGTCAGATTTACATCTAACTTTGGCCATAAGACACTTAAGTATCTAGCAGCAATAAAATAATTAAACATTTAAAAATTGAATGTTACAATCAGGGTTAAAGCTAAATCAAATGGAAGGGCTTATCTAAAAAGAAAAGTCTTGATGTCTTTCCTAAAAGTTGGAGGAACTCAGGAAACTACAGATCATAGCTTGGACCTGACACAGAAGAAGACTCTGTCTATATGTCCAACAACAGTATCTCAGAAATGAGGCCTTTTCCTTTGCTGTGTATCAAAACTTTATTGGAATGTCTTTGGATTTATAGATTGAATGCTTACAAAGTAGAGAATCAATAGAATAGTGAGTAAAAGAATAAATAAAGTAGTAAAAGAAAAAAGAAAAAAACTGACATAAGTTACGAGATCAAACAGACTGCTCCATGTATTATTCTTGTGATCATACAAGTGAACCAGCTCATGTTGCCTTCTCTATGAAAATCCATTTTCAGTTCTACTCAAGGAGTGGTTACTTATCTGGCTAAAAAGGTAATAAGAATTTTTGTGGGTTTGCTAACAATGATTATATCAACTTATTTATTTCCAAGTGCTTCACTGTAAGTAGAAACAGCATGCTGCTTTTGTGCAATCCCATAACACTCTTCTTAAAGTAGATGCGTTTAAAGTAATCATCCATTTATAGCATTTATGCCTGGCAGATAAGTGTGAACAGACACATTCTTTGCTCTTCTTGCCTGACAGAATTTGATAAGAAGTAGCAAGATTCTAGAGAAATAAGATATGTATGGTGTTTATGGGGAAACAATGTGGGGATATACTTCCTTCTACCTTAACCTGCTATTAACTTGCTATTAATACAGGCTAAAACAAAGTTGTCACTGGGTTGTTAAGTTATATAATATTTCTCTCCATATATTCATAAGTCTTATATGACCATTTAATTATAAAAAGGCATATTTAGGAGATTTTTCTGAGTTTCTTACTGAGCTCATCAATGAAGATGGTTAAAAAAGAAATCTGAAACTAATATCGTTTATACAGTAGCATAGGTCACACTCATTTCTATTATAGACACATTTTATTCTGAAGAGAAGCAAAGGTACCAAAATGGACTTGTTGTTTGGTACTTGAAATCTGTAGAGCTTTTTGGTTAGTGGGGATGTTGGGATGTGCCTTTTTCTGTTGAAAAGAATATAGAGCCAGTTCTGGCTTTCACAACTAGTATTTAAAAATGCCAACAAATTGTTGTTTTCTTCATTGCTTTAGTTGAAAGAGCTAGTAAAATAGTAGTGCAACAAGGGTATCTAACTAGTTTAAGAATCAGTTTTTATCCTCTATGCTCTGAACTTCTGATATAGATAGATTAAAACAAAAACAAAAGCTTTCTTGCTTACATTACTCAAGGCAGATCTTTGTCTCTTTGGTTGCGCATGTGACAACTTCTTCACCCTATTTATATTCATTTCTCCTTTCTGTCACATTCCCAACCCAGAAAAGAAAAATCTCTTTCCTCGAGACCAAGTGATTAGTCTTATCATAGTTGATTTCTTTCTTTCATTTATTTACTTAGAATATTTCTACACCATCACTTCACTTAAGTGACTCTGGGTGGTTTATAAATAGAAAACATACTGTAGTACAAAAGCATAAATAAAAGCAGAATTAAAACAAAAACAAAAATAAAAATTGAGCTATTTAAAAGTTACAAAGGTATGAGCAGGGTGTGGATGACTAAGAGAAGGGCATCTCGATTCAGGAACACAGCACTCTGCAGATACAATAAGAGCAGAAAAATACTAATGTTTTGTCACTCTTACTGCCACAAAGTAGACCTTAATAGGAGTTCTAGCTTATAATTGATTGGATTCATCCCTTGTCTTCCTTCAATGATGCTCTAGACATCTCAGGTCCTTTTTCAAGAGTCAACTCTTCTATAAACCACAAGAAGTGTCTGACACATTGGGCCAAGAGATGATGTATGGATACAATTCTACCCAAAACCTCAGCCACTATACTCCGGTCGTTATTCCAGTGTTTCTGAAAGGGTTTGCAATTTTCACCAAATGACGATCAGCATGTGACTCCAAATCTATTTGCATGAAATTCATGCCATTGAATAAATATTTGTCGCAATAACACCTAAACCTTACCTTCAGGCAAATGGCAAAACAATCTTCTCATCTTCTACTTAAAACAAAACAAAAGCAAAAACAAGTAAGAATGGAATTTCTTAGGAATAAAGTTTCGGGATTTCTCCCGCTCCTGAAAAACAATTCAAAACTGACCTGCCTGAAAAAAAAGAAAAGAAGGATGAGCATCTGATTAGCAATTCTTTATTGTGGGTTTTACTATGCTAAATTTGTAGAAGCAGATTAGGCTTGTTTTAAGCTGTTCCCTAAATAGCCTGGGAACTAAGAATTAAGTACAGATCCAGCCCATCCCCACTAAACCAACCCACTCTTTTCCGACTCCAACACCTGCTGTTCAAAACACATCACACAATGGCCTTCATCATATCCTCCAGCAGATGTGAGAGATGCCCAGAGGTCTCTCAGATGTTTGTTTTCCTGGGTCACATGAGGGCACCAGGAAGGGGAGGAAAAATTATTCTGGAATTCCAAAGGTCACTGCTGGACAAAAATAGTGAAAATTGCATACATGTTGAGAAAAACAAAGACTTTGAGTGATCTGGCAATCAGACAGCAAAGAATTATCCACTCTGTTTGAAATAAAACTGGCAAAGATGTAGGGGCAGTGTGTGTGTGTGTGTGTGTGTGTGTGTGTGTGTGTGTGTGTGTGTGTGAGAGAGAGAGAGAGAGAGAGAGAGAGA
>JANHFO010001764.1:138861-157812 GCA_032468095.1 Pareas carinatus
TGAGGAAGAGCGCTTTCTTCCGTGCCTCCGGATAATCGTCCGGCGTATGGGCGGCGATGTAAAAGTTAAACTTCGACATATATGCCGTCCATCCCTCTTCGGCCGGGTTATACTGGGCTGGCGGGTGTACGACGAACATTGTCTCTCGCTCCATGCAGCGATCTCAGACAGCTATCTGGTTAGTTTGGTGCCTGGCTCCGTTTATCCGCTCCCCTCTCCTCGCCGCCAGAGTGTAGTAGCGTGGAACACACGAGGCAGGAGTCCAGGGCTTTTCAAAACAGGGTTTAATTACAACAGAAGTCAAGAACAACACCAGCAAAGCAAACCTCTTGCTGCTTCATTTTATACTTGGCGCGCTGAGGCAGGCGCCAGCCAATCAGGTTAAAACAGACAATATTCCCTTGTAGGGCAAACTGCGGGGGCGGGGGAGTCGACCGGCCTCAGCTCTTGAAAGTCTAAGGATTCCTGGATCTTACAAATAGCACCTATATACTGCTCCATAGTGCTTTACAGCATTTTCTAAGCTGTTGGATCTCTCTTTGACAACCCATTGTCCTGTCTTTCTTGTCCTGACCTCTGTTGCCCTAGAGAATAAGCTAGTCCCCATTTCTTTGTGACAACCTTCAAGTACTGGAAAACAGCTATCATGCCCCCCCTCTCCAATATTCTCTTTGATAGGTTAGATATACCTAACTTCCTATGTCATATGATTTAGCCTCCAGATCCTTTATCATTTTGTTGCTCTTCTCTACACACTTTACAGGGTCTCAACATCTTTTTTGTATTGCGTTGACCAAAACTGTGATTAACCAAAGTATTGCTGTTATTTATTTTGTGTTCTATCCAATCTTAATTTGGTGTTCAGGTAGCATTTTAAGGCTGCTTGATGACTTATGAAGTAGAAGGAAGTTATTTGCAACCTCCTGCTGTTATGTAAGAAAGGTGTTTACACTGTTGAAACTGCAATTAGTAGAAAGTTTTGAAATGTGATATTAATGCAGTTTTAATATCTTCTAAGTCTTTCTTAAAGCAATGCTTTCTTCTGAGAGAAATAGCAGAATGTAGCTATAATTATCAATTTTATAGACAGAACATTCACTATTTGCTATTCAGGTCTTCTGATTTAATTAATAAGAATTTTTTGTATTCTTAAAATACTAAGACGTTAATTATTCATGGTGTATAACTTAATTTCAAGATCATCTTTGCAAGTGAAGTGATGGAACACTGAAATGCAAACAAAATGCTAGGCTAGGTCATCCTTTCATTCTTAAGGTCAGTAAACCATAACAACATATCTTCTCAAGCGGCTCCAGATACCACAGTTAAAGCAGAGGACTATTTCTGATAAGGAAACTGCAAGGACAACATGTGGTTGAAATCTAAAGACTTCTCAGTATGTTGTCAAGGATGCTTGGTGTTCCTACTTATTTAATTTATTCCAGCCAGAAGGCTGAAATATTCCTGGCCTGCTATTCCAAAGCCAACTACAATTCAGATCTAATGCCAAATAGTAGCTTAACTACTAATCATAATAATGATTTTTTTTTTGCTAAAAATGACACTGCCTGTCATTACACACTGAAACATGCATTAATGTGTTTATATTTGAGTCATTGCAAGAGATTTTCAGATTTGTCTCAGCTTGGTTATTTAATGCAACTCTTGGTACACTGCCCACAAGATGCATCGAAGAGGAGACAGTAGCATCATTTGCATGATAGGAATTTCTCTGTCCTGTGAAGGACAGAATGAAGAGATCCTAAATGTTTGCACATTGTTATGTGGATCTGTGATGGCCAGAGAAAAGCGAACTACTGAATACCAATTTTGTAGCAGTGCTGATTAGAAAAGGGAATTTATTGTCATTTGATCCCATTGTTTACGTTTCCTTTTCTATGCCTGTGTGAGTATCTAAACATTTGAACATGGAACTAAATTTGACTTTTGTAATTAAATTTTACATTTCCAAAATAGAGACTCCAAGAATTGTTACCTTGTTCCTTTTTCTTAACAGAGCAGTATTTCTAGTTTAGATTAGTCTTTTTGTACATATATTACATCCAAGTAATTATAGTAGTAGTAGTTTCATAAAAATGTCCAGTTCAACTAATCCAAAATCATATATAATATAAACCCAACATCACAATAAAGCAATATTAGAGTAAGAGCTTTCCTTATACAATACAATTTTAACCATCAATATAAACAATTCCTAATACTAGGTAATAAAAAAGGTAAAGGTTTCTCCTGCATATGCGTGTAAGTCAAGTTGGCTCTAGTGACGGTGCTCATCTCCATTTCTAAGCTGAAGAGCCAGCGCTGTCCGAAAACATCCCCATGGTCATGTGACTGGCACGACTAGATGCCAAAGGCGCATGGAGCGCTGTTACCTTCCCACCGAAGTGGTTCCTGTTTTTCTACTTGCATTTTTACATGCTTTCGAACTGCTAGGTTGACAGAAGCTGAGGCAATTAATAGTAGCTGACTCTTACATGGCACTAGGGATTCAAACTGCCACCCTTCAGATCGACATGCTCAGCGTCTTATTCACTGAACCACTACGCTCCTAAATAGGTATCATACTAAGCAGCAAAAAAGGAATTTGAAGTCTAATTTTTTACTGCAACTCACATTTTTGCAATAGCAAGGAGAGTAGAAAATAAAGCTCCTACAACTGCCAATTGCTTACAAACATAAAACCTGCAATTGGCAGTAGCTTTATAATAACTTATTTCCTTCTCAAATGCAACTGAAGCTGAGATTTCTGAAAGCCTTTTGTAGGGGAACAGAATCTTATTGGACCCAAAGTTACCAGGAGTTGAAGTCAAAAAGTATGGGCAAATATTTAATCAATGAGAAACTAAATTATTTTTATTCACTAGTTCAGTAATTTTAAATATTTCACTTAGTATTTCATTACTGGAAAATCAGTAATTGACGATAAGAGAAAATTCTGTAACTTTTGTGGGTGATCTGCCTATTGTCAGAATAGAAAAGAACCTGCAGCAAGTAAGGCAAGAAAAACAGTAGAAATGAATGAGTGATGGTAGGTTTCTGGAATGGGAATCATATTTACTAAGACAAAATAACTTATAGAGTATATCATACACTATTGGTAATAATTATCCAAATAATTGAATTAGGAGTCTAGAATGGGCCACGATCCTGTCTCCTCTACCAAAAACATTTCCTCGTGCAAGAGAGAACACTTTCCAGCCCTTCTTTGTTACATGTATTTTACTTGCAGTCTAGGTCTTGTACTTCTTGAGCAGCAATTTACATAGCCCAGAAGAAAAAAGCTAGTCCTTCCGTGGTTATGACAAAATGTATACACTTGGTTTACTAAGAATCTGAAACGTTTCATATCAGTGTATAGTAGGATGTCAGTAAGATCAATTTATTGCTTGTAATAGTTCTAGTAGGAGTTATAATTGAATTATCAACGTTAAAAAGGAAATTTTGTAGATGAAATACACATAAAAACTTGGTTTAAATCCAACAGGCTTTCCACAAGTGTGTTTTGATTCTCGAAGTAGAAACTATAATTATAACAGAATGTTATAGAGCACAGCTTTGGGGTTTGGTTGAGATATGCCCAGGCATGAAACACTTGTGGCAAATTATATATGTCTATGTGTGTAAACACACACACACATACAAATGCATCCCCCACACACACAAATGCATGAAACAAGTTATGGCAAATTTTACACACACACACACACTTTCAGTTAGTGAAAGGGAGGCACAAATTTCTAAGTTTGAAAGGCTTTGAGATGCAATTTATTGTAAAAATTTGATACTGGACACAACTATCAAGAAGAAAAGTCATTATTTATAGTTAATAATTGTTCAGCAAGATTGGCAACTAACATGCAAAATCTAGAAGAGAGAAACTTGAGATGCTATTAATATTTGGACCTCTTCCTGGTTAAAAATTTAGATAATAACCCTAGATTTTATACAGAGGACATTTAATAAAGTCATAAGAACCCTGTCAACAGTTTATTTTTTGCACTAAATTTCAAAAATTGTAGTGGAAGATGTAAAGACTCACAATATAAGGAAATGATATGAGGCTATATTTCTAAATACACTTTGAGTAAAACCATTAAAACTCATAATCTGGAAACTAAATCTGGCATTCCATTAGGAAATTTTGTGATCAAATTTATTCATAAACTCCAATTTATTTAAAGAATTATATTAGGTAGCCAACTATGAGCTTCACTATTTTTCAGTGTCTGTTGTATTCAAACACTTTTCAAAAAGAGAATGGGACAGAATGCATAATATCTTTTAGTTGCAATACTTATGTCATCGGAATATATTTGCTATTAATAAAACTTTTACAATTATTACTTTTATTTTGACAGCATGTGTTTCTTTCATCATGCACTCCATAAAACAGGTGAAATTTAATTATGTGGTTAAGGAACCAAAAATCATCTAGAAAATTTTATTGTGATTAATACTGATCAGGTACCTGCCTTTGCATTGTTCAAGTGCTGACTAAGATTTGCAAGTTTACTGCACCTCAGTCTAGAGGACTACCTTACTGATACCAAACTTTTCCACTGAGATTTAAAAGAAAACAGTAAAAAGTAAAAATGAAAAAGATTTAAACTGAAACCTTTCATCTTAGTCCTGACAAGCTTTCTTTCAGAAATCCCTCTATACTACTTTTTGAAAATATTAAAAATGGTTGGTCCTACTTTTTATTTGTATTTTGTACATTCAGCCACCCATCTCTGAGATGCTAATAATTAAAACAGAATGAATTAAAGAAAATTAAAGAGGCTAAAAACTCAATCAAAATATATACCACACACACACATATTCTCACTTTATATAAATAAATGTAGAATTTAGATTGCAATAAAACCTTGGATTTCATACTAGAGATGCTGTGTGACTTAAAATCATGCCAGCTTTTAATTTATTCATTCCTATATTTGAGGAATCACCTTATAAATTCAGCAGTTAAAAAGTTACAATAGTAATAGTGCTAGTAAGAAGGTGTAGAAGTTTTACCAAAAATACCTCTAAGCAATCCCGAAATAAAGCTTCCAAGCAATTAATTCTAAACAAAATCTATTTCAGAATTGTTAAGCGAGCAAAAAGAGAATGGGAGAAGAATCAATGTTGCAAATGCAAGAAATTTGGAGATTGTCCATCATCTGTTTAGTGATCTATTGCCTTCTTCCTAGTTTCCTTTTTTCCCTTTTCCAATTCTCCAAGAAGACCGAGAAAGTTCCCAAGACCGCGGGGGGGGGGGAAGTGGGGGGGAAGAATGACGAACTGCATGCGCCCTACTCGCGGCTAAGGCGCATGCGCCCTCCATTATACGCTTGCCTTTCCCGTCATTCTCAGCGGGGAGCAGTAGAGTGGGACTCCTTGGAGTATTCTAGAGCGGCAGGAGCAGGCCAAGGCCGATGATGTCGGAAAAGAAGCAACCCGTAGATCTGGGCCTCTTGGAAGAAGACGACGAGTTCGAGGAGTTTCCCGCCGAAGGTAGATGAGAAAGGGGGGAAGCGGGGAGGGAGAGGCGGCGCGGTTTTCTCCCAGCGGCTCGTCTGGGTCTGCGCCTCGTTGGTCGAGTGGCGGAGAGGCCCGAGAGCCTCCCAGTCCAACCTGCTTGCCTTCCAGAGATGAAACCACAATTCCCATCCTCCACAGCCGAAACATACGGGCGGTCTGACTAGTTCCAGACCGCGGGAACCCCTTTTCCCACAGCAGACCACCACGCCGCGTTTCCTGCCTCGTTCCCCCATGGAGAGCTCCGACTTCCACGCGGTGTCCTCAAGAGAGGCCAACGGCTTCGGGCATGGCAAGCGGCGGTCTGACCGCCCCTTTCCCTTCCCGTTGTCGGAAGAAGTGGGGCCAAACGAGGCCGCCGCCTTTCCGAACAGGAGGCGGCCGGTCCCCCGTAACTTGGAAGTTCTTCAAGTGTGAGAATGCTAGCCGTAGCCCTGGGAGGGATGGTTCACTACCTCTGGAAAAATTGATTTTGGGGGACACACGTGCATATTTGGGGTTCAAGTCGGACAGCTAGCTTTCTTTAAGGTTGCTAAAAAAAAATAGATGGGTTTTCATTTGCAGAAACTGGATTTAGAAAATATTAGGGAAGAGTTTCCACTGTTTTGAACATGGCTTATGGGCCACACCAAATGATGTCCTGGTTTAGATAAATGATGGGAATGCAAGCAACAGTGGGTAAGGGAGGGTTATACTTGTGACATTTGTCATATCAAAACTTTGAATAGTAACATATGGTTAATCATGAATTTAGGATTCACATATATTTGCTGTAAATTCATGACATGTTTTTCTTCTGAGTAATTGACAACGACAGCTAAGGAAAAAGTATTCTCTAAGTGATTGCAAATATTTTTAAATTAGATTTTTTTTTGGTTATCATTTAAGTAAGCATAAATCGATCTGATTTTACAGTGTAGAAATGTTTTATCCCAATTTAATATATTTAATTGCAGAGGTACTTTTGGATTAAAGTAAATTCACTCTCCCATGTTTTAATTTAAAATTGCTCTGATTTATGCCCCTTATATATTATGGATTTGGTTGTGTTTATTGACTGTAAGATATTTGCTGATTTATGTATAAACTGAGGTTTAAAGACTAAAAAGGTCTTCAGCTTATTAGAAGTGGTAAGCTTCAGATGCAATAATTTTAATTCAAATTAAAACAATTAACAATGTATATATGGAAATTATGATTTAGTTTACTTGGAGTGAAAAATTATGTTAATATTCAATCAAAACACATTCTAAAATGTTTTTAATAAAGTTTCTTACATTCTAGGAATTAATTTGTTATTCAACTCTGTATTCAGCAATCTGAAATTGATTTGTTCTGCTTTTATTGGTATTCTGTAATGCTACAACAGTACTTCCTTAACATAAGGAACTTATTTTCAAAATCTTATTTTAATTTTTTGAAAACATTACACAAGTGTAAGCAATTTCATTTTAGAATAATAGATAAATTATAGCTAAGCACCTGTGTTTATCATTAATTTCAGATCATTGCTATATTAAATTCAGCACATAAAAATGCTGCTGGAGTTGTAGTTTCAAATCTCAGTAGTGTTTTATTACTTTTCTATTTAATCTGGTCCCAGGGAAATTATAGAACTGGATATCTCTCCCTCTTCCCCCCCTTCTCTCTCTCAGACACACACACAACACAGTGAGAGGGGAGAGAGAAAGAGCTGTGTACATTGTGTGTGTTTTTATGTCTCACTGCTGCATGAATATAGAGATTTTTAATCATCCAGGTCATGGTTATCCTAAAGATGCTCTTCCAAAAGCAATTATACTTCCTAGTTTTTTTCTTTGAAAACATTGCACTTTTTCAGGACTGAAGAAGCTTTTTGGATGAGAAGCAAAATTGTTTCAAAGAAATCAACCAAGGAAGGCCAGTTTCTTTTTGGAAAAGCGTCTTTGGGATGTGCTGCATAAATAAAAGTCTTTCTATCTTATTTTTGAAAAGATGAATGTTCTATTCATTTTATACAGTTTTAATCCATTTGTTGTAAAGCAGATTTAATCAGTAATAATTAAAAATCTGTGATGTAACAATATTCCTAGACAAATAATACTCAAAATGCTGCAAGTAATATAAAGCATACTGATTATGTCTCTGGTCGTATGTTTTGAGAAAGCCATCCTCACTATGTGTTGTTGTACTACCCAAAGTTATTAGCAAAATTCTGCCATCTTGAAAAATTGTTGGGAATTGTTAGAAAATTAGTGTATTATGTGGTGATACAAGTCTGTATATATTTTATTGAAGGCACCTTTCTTATGAATAGATTTACTAATAAAATAGATTTTTCTGAAGATGAGAATAAATTGCATTCAAATATACATTAAATAGGTGATACACTCTGAGACAAATAGTTCAGCTACAGTTGTATGCTACATTTCTGTTTTTCAACAAAAAGTGAATAGAATATTTTGTTTTCATTAGCATGTTATTAATTTCCAAAAATATTTTCAGTTGTCTGGTTAAATTAAAGCTAGAATTGTAAAACTTAATCAAATATACATACACCTGTTAGACCTGATTATGTAACAACTTTAAAGAACAAAAGCCTCATCCATATATTAAAATATAATCCCAAAATCTACAAGGTTTATTACTAAATAGAGATTTTTAATATGATAGAAGATTATTAAATGCTATACCGCAGAGTGATATTGGCCTTATTCAGTTTCTTTGATGGACGTTAACTTAAGTTTAACTTTTGTATGGCTAGCTGTTGCTGGTGCTATTACTTAAGAGTGTGTTTCTTGATCCAGAAAAAAATCTATATCAATTACTGGAACTTATTTCTTAGTTCTGGTTCTACAGATGTACATTTGGAGTAAATTATTAAATTATAATTATATATAATTCTGAGTTTTTTATTTAGACATGACATTAAAACAAAGTGGAAATGTTTGAATCAAAGTAATGTAATGGATTTTATTAATTTATCAAAATGGTAGCAACTTATACTGATAATCAGTATTGTGTCTCTTTGGGATCTTCTACTATATTCTTGATTGCTTTACTTACAGAGTAGAAGAAATTCTCTTTTGAATATTCTTTTTCTGAAGCTGTCCGATCCCCGTTTATAGGATTAATTTTTCATTTAAATATGAAAAGTGTCTTTTTGAACCAAACCCTTAATTTCAGTTAAGATTAAGTAATGTTTTCTTTAAACCACAAACTTCAAATACAGTTTGAAATTAATCTCTAGTTCTGATTTATGATAAATTTTCTTAAATAAGAAATATGGTTAAGCAGCACTAATAAACTGAACTGTAATAAAGTTAACAGAAGAGTAACATTGCAAAGAGAGTGTCTGTATAGTCTGAGGCTTCCTTCTTAATCTGAAAAACAGAAATTACGTATGAGTGGGTCTGTACCAAACCAGTGCATATTTCAAAATATAAAATGATTTATGCTATATAGGATTTTTTCTTGCACAAATGTGCTTGTACTGATGCATGAAATAACTTTTAATAAATAAAATGTATATGTCTTAAACTGTTCATAGGTTCTGTCTTCAGAAAAGCACCCCTGGATAAAATTGGTAATAATTTCTCTGCAAATCTGGTGAATTGAGTCAGGCACTATATATTCTTTTGCTTAAAATAACGCTATTGTTAGGAACAAGAGTAGGCTCTGCTTGGTGCTAGGTTGGAATAGTGAAGATAAGAAACATATGAATAGACTATTTTGATTTTAGTAACCAGTAGTGAGTTACTACCAAATTTGATGTGTGCTAGGAAATTGTTCACTTATCAGCCTTTGTCATTGTGCATCTCAGATTTATATATTTATGCTGATAGTATGAAATCCAGATAGAAGAAAAGCATACTATTTAAGAGTTTGAGCTCCCATTTGTCTTGCAAAGATGATAAGGTCTGATGTGCAATGTACTCCCTTCAGGGATTAAATTCCCAGCTATTATAATTCCTACTGATAGTGGAGCAGTACCTGTGGAGTAACTGACCTCTCATTGTTCCTTGCCATCTGCCAAAACTCTAGATCCTTAGTTTCTCCTAATGTGTACCATTGCTGGTTTTAAATTAGGCACTCTTAGGCGATCTTTATTCATACAGCATCTGGTTTGCTATTATTTTATAGGTTTATTTCATTTCCTTGCCCTATCTTGTTAAATGAGTTGTTCGATTCTCATTCAACTTGTTCATTTCTTATAGTTTAAACAAGAGTGGTCCAACCGCATAAATTGGGAATACCAGTGGCTGTAAATTATTGGCTAGGTCTTTTAGAAGATCACTCAGTGATGCATAGTATTTGACTGCAATCATTTTTACAAATCATGATTTTTGGCTTTGACCCAAATCTAAGTACTAAACTATCTCTGTTCATGATGGTACTTGGTAGTCTTAGATAACATTGCTAAAAAAAACAGATGCAGCAAAGTACCTCTGTTTTACCCAAATTATTATTTCAATTTTAATTTAGTCATGTACCAAAATTAACATTCCTGAAAATATTATTCATGAATCTAAAGTCTGTTGGAAATTAAAAAGAAATGTTAACATTTTGATTTTTAAGTTATGGAGATGTAGCCAAACTATCCAAACTATGAATTATATATTAAAACACTGTTCATTGCTTTGTTTTAGACTGGGCTGGATTAGATGAAGATGAAGATGCGCATGTTTGGGAAGATAATTGGGATGATGATAATGTGGAAGATGATTTCTCTAACCAATTAAGGTAAATTAAAAATATTCAGTTTATATCAATAATGAAAACATATACAACTTACCCCTAAAACAAGAATTACATCTCAAAGCATTGAAAATATATTAAGTTTCTGTTTATTATTATAGCACATGATAATAGAACTATATATTACTGATAAAACATTAATTTTGTTTATATTTTTATTTAATTTTTAACCATTTGTGTTGTGTTATAAAATAAGCATTATTTCCTCTCTTTTTTGTAGCACTACAGGAAATTTCTGTAATAGATAAAATACAATTTCCTGAAGAATAATTTTAATGTAGTTAATAAATGCTTACATCAAAAAATCTAGTTTAAAAATGCTTCTGTTTAAGATACTTTATTTGGATCTGATGATATGGTAAACTATGATTAATAAAAAAAATAATCTGCCAGCTTAAAAGTGTAAAGTAAGATATAGTATTTATATTGTACTTTAGTTTGGATGAAATCAGCTATGGAAGAATGAAATTTTGGTTTCATATGAAATCAATTTGGCCTTGACTATCACTTGATAAGAAGTAGGATAGCCTTAGTTTAGCAGCTTGTTTCTCATTAACCATCCAGATAAGTTTCAAGGAGATGGAGACATAGTTTTTTCCTGTCATTGTTCCTTTGCAGCTGGTTCTTGGGGGCACGTTGTCCCCAACATGGAGATTTTATTGAAGTTTAAGATTGCGTTCAACTTTATATCTGCTTGGAAAACAATTATAAAGTGCAATTGAGTAACTGTCATAGAACTGAGAAATATTTAATTGATTTAAACCAATTTATAAAGTCTGATTTCAAGTTATTCTTTATAATAAAAAAAACCAGGAGGCTACTTTTCATAATGTAATACTTTAAATGTCTTGCTTTTTCAGAGCGGAACTGGAAAAGCATTGCTACAAGATGGAAACCGCATAGTTTCTAATGGTGTTTCAATTTGTGTAAATTGCTGGTGTATGCAATGGAAGATTGATTGAAGGCTTTGCTGCCTATCGCTAGCCTATTTTTTTTCCTGTTTTCTATAAATAAAATGTTGAAACTATGTTATATATTTTAGTATTGTTATTGTTTGCTTTTGAATAATTGACAGGTTTTAAGGATAATTCAGCTGGCTATTTTAAGCATGTTTTTCTGACAATGCTGATCTCTTAATGTTATCTATTAATAGTTAAATAAAAACATTTTAAAAAATAGTTCAAATTTTATGAACTGAACGGTCATATGGTATTTAATACATTTGGAGAGCAAACTCTATTACTTTAGAATCTACATAAGGCAAAGTTGAAGTAGATGCTTCCTAATCCCACATCATGTTTTAGCTATATCTGTACTGCTGAAAGTAAATGTATTTCCTATGTTTACTTTATAATTGTAGTGCAGTATAATTGATTTGGTTTTAATATTTTTATTTGTAATTTTATTTTCTAGCTGTAAAACAAAGCTGTTTTTAGTGGAAATGAAGTCTTTTAAAAACAAGTGTTGATGCTGAATGAATATATGAAATTGCTAGTTTTTATGATTGCGACAAGAGACAAAAATTTCTTATTTTGCCATGAAGTCATAATGGTATCATACTACATCAAGCAAAGAGGCATGAGTAACTTAGTATTAATAACCCAAAACACTGTCTTTAACGTTGTTCAGCTAAATATTTAAAAAGAATAAATATTCTGACATTACTGTGAATAAATTGTTTTCTAGAACTAGATCTTTAAGTTGCTTTATACTTTTACACTGCTGGGAAAGAAAACAAATGATTACTTTAGTAGTTAGCCATGGATTTATTATTTAAACTCATGAGTCATTTTATAAATACATAGCAAAAGTTGTTATCGTCTCAGTTTTAAGAACTTATAAATTTTTTTTTAATTGATCCTCTTCCCTATGTGCAATCTCATATTACAAATTATATATAAAAGAGTATAAAGTTATAAACAACAAAATAAAAGGGATTTAAATGCCAAGATGGCCCTTTACAGTTTCATCAAGAAAGTAATCATGTATACCAGCATTCTTAACCTTTGTAGCTTTAAGATGTGTGGACGTCAACTCCCAGATTTTCCAAACCAGCATGCTGGGAGTTGATGTCTATACTTCTTAAAGTTGTTACGGTGAAGAAATGCTAATAGAGAAGATATATAGGAAGAGTGGATTGGTATATCATCCATGAATCAAAGGAATGTGAGTTTCAAGCTGAAAATTAAGCTTAACAAAAATCTCTAAAGTTCAGATGTCTAGCTTTATATATTTTATATGTCTGTTTGCACACATGAAACAAGAATTGGGTGAGTTTAATTTCATACAAATAGAGTACATTCATAATGTTCTTCTATCACTAATATTTGAGACAGCCCTCTAGCGGTCTGGTTGACTTCTATCAAAAATTTTCTAGCTTATAATCATACCCAGCACTCCATAGATGTATTGTTCACTTGTAACAGTCTAAAAACTAGAAAAGACAAGTATGAATATAAAATACACTTGAACTATAGGTGAACTAGGAACATGTATGACTCAACAGGAGAGTATACATTATGTCCTTGAATTAAAAGTCTACAAAATCTTAAAATACTTTTGTTTCAAAGGGTATTCCACTTTAGTGGAAACATGTTCCAAGTACATGCATAATTGTTCTTTGAGATATCTGGCTTGTATTGATTTTTTACTCATAAATGTATTCAAAATTGGTTATTGCAAAATATAACATTACAAAGAGGATTCAGTCTGAAGAATGGTAGAATCATTGAGGATTTAAATTTAAAACCATATTTAACCTCTATCTGTATTGTTACAGATACAATACAGATTGTTTTTCTTTATGATTATAAAGAATAAAATTAAAATTAAATAACTACCTATTGAAATTATTAGCTTTGGGTAACCCATGTTATATACTAAGCAATCTTAAAACATCAGAAATGAGTTATAAACATGCAGATGGAACATACCAATTGTAAAAGAATAAGATCTGTTGATTGAAAAATATATGAAGAAAACTGAAATAAAATGTTGAACAACTATCAGTTGATTACATAATGCTACCTAGGAGAGGGAATCATTAGAATTTGTTCTGCTTAATTTTATGGAAGTGAGAGAAAGTGGTGTTCCCAATAAAATATGTTTGGGAACCAATCTTTTTTATGCTAATTTTGCAATTAAAGGCAAATGCCAGAAAACTCTAAGCTATGGATGATAGAAAATATTACAAATTGCTTTACTTGTACTTGGTATATAAGTACAAATCCATAATATCTCCAAACTACAAATAAATGAGCATATATATTGGGGAGCGGGAAAATTATATTAATGAGCTCTGAAGTAAGTGATCAAACAAAACAAGTCTTGAAACTATGCTACTACAATGAAAAGCAAATATATGATAATGAGTTTAATTTCTTGTTAGTGATTTATATAGGAGATAATGTAAACTAAGCTACTGGAGTTGCTTTACGGAGTTAAATGGGTGACATGCAAATGAAGGCCTAAGCTCTTATTACTTCTTTAGTTCTTGGAATTTTAAATTGCATTTCATTTCATTTTATTACATTTATATACCACCCTTCTGACGGACTCAGGGCGGTTTTCGGCCAGCTAAAATACAAACAAAATGTTACAATACAAAAACAAATTACGACAAACGAGTTAAAACCATAGTAAAAAAAATTATAATACAGGGCTGTAATTTAAAGTCAATATAAGACCAATTTAAAACCTAATAAAAATAATTTAGTATAAATGTAGTTCTAGTAAACATTAAAAGAATGTGAAAGTTCAAAACATGGGATACAGTTGAGATGCAGGCCTGGATAAACATCAAGTTTATAAAGGACTATAAGGTAAATCCCCTCTAGATCACAGAGACTTGAAGTATTTTATCTTGATGTGCATGTTGCAGTATATATTCTACACTCTTGCACTGCAGCTATAAGAATAGTGAGTGACTACCCCTTGGAGTTTCACAATCTTGAGTCCTGAGCTTCTAATAAGACAGTAATTCAGTGTCATCTGCTTACCAAAAACAAGTCTTACATAACTTTTGTGGTACAACACCTTGGATCTTTGGCTTTTATATGCCTGATCTTTCTGTAAAGTTTATCTTTAAGCCTGATTAATTGGCTTTAGATTTACAGTATTGGTAGTTATATGAAGATATGACGGTACAGATGTTTCAGGCCAAGTATCGAACAGGACTTGCAGTCAGCATTCTTTCAATCTACTACACTTTGGTTAATCTGGGTCTCAGAGCTGCTATTATCTGCCATTTGTCAATATATCTAGAAAAGAGAATTTAGTAAGTATGATTGCAAACAGTTGTAGTTCCTCCCCCCTCTGCCCCATCTGTTTAGTGTCTCATGATTTCCTTAACAATGCTCAGCAGGTGAACAATATCTGTCTCTTATTATTGATCCTAGAATTACTATTCTCTGTTCCTGAAGGTTCTGACAACTTAAAGACTGCAAAACAAACTATGCCTTCAGTCATATCTGTACAAACGAACTAAAATCAATTGGACCACATGGAAGTGTGCAATTAAAGTTGTAATGCCAGTTTTCATACTTGATAAATTTGCCAATATTTACATTTCTACATAACCAAAACAATGCTGTTACTGGCTTTATGAAAATAAAAGAATAAAGTTGCAGAAATTGTAAGCTGCTTCTACGTCTACAATCCATGCTTCAAATAAGAAATAACACTATATCTCTTAGTCTACTTTGCAAAAAAACTTAACTTTCAATTTGGTTTCTAAAATCAAAGCAATACTCATTTCCATTATGTGGAAACTGTCACAGTTTGCGGTTTAGAATGCAAGCCATGGCCCCAGATACTGTTCTGTTTTCCAAGCTGATTAGATCTGAGTCTCGTCAGTTTTTATGATGGTATTTAAATTTCATATCTTTAAAAAGAACCTGGGAGAGCTACTACCATAGTTAGTTATTTGGGAATGAGCATGATATGGTTATAATTAGGTCAACCAGGGTATTTTCTTGGCTTTATGGTGACATAATGTCACCCATTTCCAGTGTACATAAAGAATCTACATGGAATGACACTTTTATGTTACTTTAAAGATGCCACTGCACCAGAGAATAACAAGTAGCTTATGGAATTTTGGGTAGGATACCTTCTCTGGAAATAGTGCAGTCCTGCTTAATAACCATTCAACCCAGAATGTCAGTGTCCTAAGTGGTTAGAATGCAGTATTGTAGGAAAACTGTCCACAGCCTGGAATTTGACCCTGGCTGCGCTCAAGTCTGACTCAGCCTTTCAAAAGGTATATAAGTATAAGTGCTATAGCTATTGTAACTGTGTCAGACTGTGTCATATCTCTTTAGTAGTCAACTCTTACTTTCGATGGGACACAGCCATTACTTAAAAAAAAGAGCCAGTGTGATGTGACTTTTTAGGTTTAAGCTTTAGAATTTTGCTTAGTCTTAAGATCTTTGAATGATTTTTTAATCAATCAGTTTCTTTACAGAGGTCTGTAGGGATAAATTCAGGGAAAGAAAGCACGTGTATATAACTCTCTCAGCAAAAACTTGAAATGTAAATGAAATGTGGAATAATGAAGTACTTTGAGTTTTATTGACTTTAGCTAGGTACGCATACATTACTATTTTTAATTGCCTTTCTACCACTAGCACAAGATAGTAAAATTAAATTCACAACTAAATTCCATTAAAATACTAAATGGAATAAAACAGAAGGAAACCACACTGAAATAATTGATTTTACAAGCTGGAGAAAATTTAAAAGACAGCAGATGTTGGCCCAAGAAAACATAAAATAAGGAATTCATTCTCTGAAGGTAGAATGGTCAGTGGTAAAAGGTCTATTATGCCTGCAAAGCATTTCAAGTTCATTTTGAAGCATCTCCTACAATGCAAAATATGTTCTCTCAAATTCTTAATAGGAGGGTTTCTGGAAAATAGTAAACTATTCCTGGAATCAGCAGCATTTCAAGGAATTTGTGGAATCATAAATACCAATTATGGAACAGCTGTTTTAATATAATGCAAATAGCTAGCAATATTTATCTTAAAGCTTTGATGGTAAAATAAGTCAGAACTAATAATAAAAATATATTCTATCTAACTGCTACAGCACGATCCTGTGTGCATTTGAAAAGTGCCTGATCCTTTTTGATGCCCTCTAATACAGGAGGCAGTCCTTGTATCACTTAGCAATTGGTTGAAGTTAATTGAGTCCCGCCCCCCCAAAAAAGATACTTTAGAACAAATTTAATCCCACCCTTATTGGTGGGACCTATTTTCTTGACAACAATCACCCTGTGAGGTGAGTTGAGCTGAAAGAAAATGGTTTAACTGGTTTAAAGTCACCCAGCTGACGTTGATGTCTACCGCAGAGCTAGAACGTACACTCTCTTGTTTTCTAATACCTGATTTCAACTTTATTCCTTCTCTAGTTTATAAAAAGCACTGGACATACTATTTTTCTTTCAGAATTTCAATAAATCACAGAATGGTTCTTGGATGAGTCACATCTTGTATTTAAGCCTTCTAAAATAAAAAGTTTTGTTATAACTTTGGGAATTGTGAGAGTCGTAGATGAATGTTCTGCTCTGCCCTGTCCATCCATCTTCTAAAACAGGAATTGGCACATTCAGATCTCACAAGATGAAAACATCTGTTCTTGTTTGATTCATCTTGTGAAAGGTTGTGTTAACACCAAGACATAATGGGTAGGTTCCTATCATGTGCTAACCTGTAGTTTGATTTTTGCTGAAGATTTATTGAGTGTATCAGAGATAAGACTGGGTTGATCTTACAAAGGATCAGTTTGGTCAATTTCTGGATCAACATCTAGATTGCTCAGAGGCATTTGGGCATTTAGACCAAGATTTCTTTAATTCTAATGCATATAGATATTTTCTGTATGTTCACGGCCTTTCTGGTGATTGTTTTAAGGGGTAAAAGGCTTTAAATATGAATCTCAATTTTAAAATGATATAAGAAAATTCTTTTGACAACAAGAAATGTAGACTTTTGTACAGATTTTGAGCTTATGCATAGTTTCAGAAATCTTGATGCAAGCTTGTGTGAAAGCAAACTTCATTGAAATCAAAAGGATGCATTTTAATGTGCAAAAATGCTACTGTAGGTTTTGACAAAAGCATTCTCGGGAAGTTAAAAATAATATCAAGATCATAAGATTAAAGCCTTTGCTTGATCACAGGGCTTTGACCAGTGACCACTGCTATTTTGAATTTTGTCTCCATCCTGAAAAAGCCCATGGTTTTTATTTTTTGTGACAGAAGAAAAATCAACTACTTTGCAGTTCAGGATATAGTATTCTTTTCACCTAATTCGGCCCTCTAGATTGATCTAAATTATCTCCATTTATATAATGAATATATAATTGGTAATGAGCTGCTAAGAATAAGTTCCCTATTTCAACCCTCAGCATGTCATTTCCATCACTCCCCACCTTCATTCTTACATAGGTCCTTTTAAACAATACTTGGCTTTTAAAATGAAAATATGCAAACAGATTTTTTAAAAAGAACTCATCTGATAGAAATATTACTTTTGTTTTACAGTTAGGAGCCTTCAGAACAGTTTGCTAATACTTGCTCTGTTCATGCAATTTTTCAAAATATTCGTCTGATGAGTAAAAATTTAAATCTAGTAGTAGAATAGTAATCTATACCATTTTAAGAAATGGAATAGATTTTCCACTCCAGAGTATGAATTGGACGGGGTGCAGGAATCTACATTACTTATTTTATGTTTTAAAAAAGCCTCATTCAGTTGCATCCATATTATTGATTTTAGTTCCTTCACTATTACTGTTGCACACTTAAAGGAAATTGTTGAATATCAACATTTTATTGAAAAATTACGCCTTTTAGGATACGTTTTCAAATACAATTCAAAACTAATTGTCTAATTTGACTTTTTTTTAATTGCTGAAGATAGAAGAACTGTGGTTACAGACAAAAAAGGGTATTATATTGAAAGAGATAGATATTTAAAATATTAACTGACAAAAGAATAGAAGTTATTGAAAGGAGTGCATTCCTGAAATAAAATGCATCCAATGATCATATCATTTACATGAAACTTAAATGAAAAACTAAAAATGATATGCAACTATAAAAAAAACATTAAAAATGCTATCTGGGACCTAAATAAGTCTTCAAATTTTTCAAACAACTTTACCTTATTCCATTTTCAATAAATTATCTAAAATAGTGAAATTCCCAAAAACTAGATTTTTGCATGCAAAATTTTTTTTTGTTCTCCAAAGTAGCAACTTCCTACATTGTACCACAGACTTTAAAACAATGAAATTCACAATAAATTAAAGTCTGTGCTACAATGTGGGAAGTTGTTGCTTTGGAGAACAAAAGAAAACAATTTTGCTTGCAAAAATCTTTGGGTATTGGAGTAAATATTTCATTGCTAATGAAAGCGGTGACATTTCTATTCTCCCTATTGGCAAAGGTGCACAGTAGCCATAAAGTTATGTTGTCATCTTAGAAGGACACTTTCTTTTTATTGAAAAGTTTTACAAACAAAAAAGAACAAAGACATTTCCCCCTCCACCACCTCCCACTCTTCCTCCTTCACCTTCTAACACCCCCCCCCCCCCCCGACTTCCCAGAGCAAAATACAGAATATAACATCTAACAAACATAAACTAGATTTTGCTAATAATTCTAAA
>JANHFO010001766.1:16370-28705 GCA_032468095.1 Pareas carinatus
AGAGCTAATAAGCTTGAAATGGTCCATACTAGTCTTCCTTGATTTTTAACTATATGTCAGCAAAAACATTTAACACAAATATAACTACATATATACATTTTATATTCTATTACACACATATTCAAACACTATTAGTTATACAGAGTTACACATAAAAGGGATTAACAAATAATAGTTCAAAGTAATTAAAGGTGTGATATAAGAAAAAAGAAACCTAGTTTATACCAACACAATTATCTATACCTCTTCAGAGTTTTCTATTTTTGCATATCATCCTCACTTTTATATCCAACTTCATGTATTATCTTTCCTTCTTTAAACTTCTAACAACTTTAAACTTTCTTTTCATGTTAGATTCTTCTGAAGTTCAGAATACAAATAATACTTCTTAATATCTTTTCTTTTTGAACATTTTATTGATTTTGCCTTTGTTTAGTTTTTTACATGGAATTTTCAGCGTAAGGTTTTTATATTAGTCATTCACTTTTCTATTAAATCTGAATCCTTCTTCCTCCCTTCCCTTGAAGAGAAAGGAAATGCCCCAAGGAAAGCATTCAACAGATGTTCTGTAAAAATCAGGAAGGGAAGATGGAGTATGAAAGAAATTCAAGAATATTCTGTATTGATTCTCTTTGATATAAAGGTGTGTGTGTGGGGGGGGAATATCTGTCAGGCTTTCAAGATTCTATTATTATATTCTGCAACAATAAAGTAGAGTTTCAGCAGTCTTTGTAAAATTTATTTCCTGACTTGGCCTATTTTGAAGAACTGTCCATTCCCTTCCCTTCTTTTTCCTTCCTTTTCCTTTCTTTCCTTTCTTTTCCAATTAGCAGAGTACAGGAAAACAATTTTCAGCAACTATCAGGAAAGGATCTAATGATTGGAAAAAAATTATTAGGCATTGCCTTGCCCATTCCTTATATGGGTGACTGGAATTGTAAAACTGGGAGTGTGGTGTGTGGAATAGTTGAATTTATATATTTTTGTCTTATTACATGCAAACCTGTACAAATGTATAACATTTTTTTACAAATTTGTTCCAAGAATAAATGGGAGTGGTACATGGAAAATATGCCAGATATAATGTCAGGGTACCTAGTTAATTAATTTCATGCAATAGAATCGGGAATCTCTTCTGCTTTTGACACCATGAAAAATGTTGCTGTTAGGCAGAAAAAGCAATAGGGGACTAATTTACTGTAGCTCCACCTTAAGCGGCATTATATGTTGAATTTTTATCTGCATCTTTCCTTTTTTCAGATCACTTGATCAAAAATATCTAAGCTTTTCCTTCACATGTTCTAAAACATGGTATGCAATGATATATTTCCTCCTGGCATATTTCCTTTCACCCTGAGAATATGATTGAGCTTTTTTCCTCATCATTGTTGAGTCATTCAGTTGCTTTTGATTCTTTGTGCTCTGATGGATAGTGAGCAATTCACTAAATCTGTCAGTAACTGTTTGTAACTTCATGATTGTGAAATTACTGATAGTACCCAGCCATCTTTACTTCTGCCAGTCACTTTTTTATTACCTTCACTTATCCAAGAACTAGAGTGTTATCCAAAATTCAATATTTAAGCTTTAGCTTTATTATTAGCACTTTGAATGAGTGGTGTGTTTTACTTCATTTAGTAATTTACTTAATTACTAATTCACTTCATTACACAGTTTGTTTTCTCTTGTTGTCCAAGGTACTTTCAACATTTTTCTACTTTCAACAATTTTCTCTAGCACCTGACTGTTCAAAGGCATTAACTGCCTTTCATTAAATCTCTCTGATATCTCTTTCATATTATAACTGGGAAGACCATGGTCATAACAATATGTGCCTTTTACAGCGGTGCGATGTTTCTACTTTTTAATTTTTTGCTAGATTTATCAAATTTTCTTTCAGATAACTTTTTGTTCCATGACTACAGCATTATTTCTGTGGATTTTTGGAGGCATCATTCCTGAGAGTCTGTTATTAGGTCCACTACTTCTTCACCAAGTTGCACTGAATTGGTGTTATCCAATAATATAGAATTAGATTAGACTTTTCATATTTCTTTTTCATCTTCAGCAAGAGCTTCCTTAATTCTTCCTCATTTCCAACCACCAAAGTCATTACTGTGTATCTGAGTTTGTTCATATTTCTTCCAGCAATTTATATTCCATCTTCTTTTTTTCTGATCCAACATTCCTACATATTTGACATTTAAATTTAATATACCTGTTATATAATGTGGCACACTCGTTTGTAATTTTTAATCATTTAGTTGTTCCATATCCATTAAGAGATTCATTTCCTTTTTTTAATGCACAGACTGCCAAGTTCTCCTTGTTAAGCTTGTTTGAATACTATTTTCAATACTTCTCCAAGATCAAAGTAAACAACCTCTTTGTAGCCAAATACGTATGTCATATTTTGGGGGGAGGCTGAAGCCACCATGTGAAGGAAGGCATATCATGCACATTTTTCACTTCTAAGACAGTGGGCATAAACTATGTTTCTGGAGTTTTCATTTAAAATAATAAGACATTCTGTCATTTGTCTTCAATAACTATGCTTTGAGGTTTCTACTGGCCTAATTATATACATATTTAGATATTCCTTCGATCTTTCAGATGGTGATTAACCTGTGTTTATGTATGCTTATGTGGACAGATTGCATGAAGATGGGGGTTTTCTAAAGAAGGCATACGGGATTTACTTGCAGTTAATGATCTACTGTGTTGATCTATACTCTACCATAATTCTTGACTGGGGTAGCACAAAACTCTGAACTGCAAGGACAGACTATTAAAATGTTATGTGTTTCTTCTCATAGTTTCCAAACCATTCAAGGGGTGTTTGGTAAATGTTCATAACAGGAAGTGGTTCATGGATTGTTGGGGTGACTTGCAGAGTGGGGGAGGAAAAGACTGCAGTTTCTCAATAGATTCAGTTCCTGAAATCTCCTCTTCAAAGGGTAAGTAACAAATGATTTTTTAAAGAATCAGCTGCCAACAAGACACAGGCAATACGGCCAAATAGTTTGAAATGATTTAATGCAGATTATTTTGCTTTTATAGTGTTCAGTAAGGGCAGCGTCCATGCTTATGCCTCTATATTAAGGTGGTCCTGCAGATGTTGCTGAACTGCAACTTCATCATTGTTCAGGATTGATTCCATGTTTTTGCCTGAGATGCATTTTGTTAATATTTATCAGTCTCAAGATTTGTTTTTGTTTTTTACAACAGAAGGGTGAAGGTTAGCTTAGAAATGGATGGAGCATCATAATCCCTTTTGTAATCAAGGGTGTTGACACAAGAACATGCTTTAAAACAAACAAATTCTTTCTTCAGACTGATGCATTAGCTAAGGAAATAAAACTGAGGCGCAAATTAATATATTAAGAAAGGAACTGCAGTTAAAAATAGAGAATGTAGTTTAAAAAATGATTCATGAACATTAGAAAAAATGTTTAAAATAGAGGGTTGCATATGTGCTGCTCTATATGAGCATCTTTGTATGGTTATATCGTATTCACAATAAATACTATTTCTATAAATTAGTATCATGTTTGTCAAGGAGGAAGACTGAATCAACTGTTTCCCTTTTTCTTGTGTCATTCCATTTACCAGAACTGTACATTCAGTGCAAAGTTTGATAGTTATCCAGTCATGGCAGACAATTATGCAACACCCTGTGTGCACTCTTGGGTAGTCAAGCAAGGAATTCTTGCTATAGTCGGATTCTATGCATCTATATTAGCTTGCATTGTGATAACATGTTGAATTATTGTTAAAAAACCTTCAACTTCAGACTTTTCCTTCCTGCTTAGAAATAAAACATTATCCAGGTGTAACATGAATTATTTTATTCATCGGTTTCATTTTGATGAGTGTACATGATGCTTATGAAGTGTGTATATGAATTGGAAGTTAATCTTCCATTATATCTTCCACTTTATTTCTCCAAACTGAGAAGGAAGAAGTGGAATGAGTTTGAATGAGAACTCTTTATAAAAATCGATAGCAATTGAATCCTATAATTTTTATTTTAATTGTTCTAAGATCTGGAATAGTCGTGCAGTGTAGATGGTAAATAAAATTATTTATTTATTTATTTATTTATTTATTTATTTATTCATTCATTCATTCATTCATTTATAATTTGATTTATATACCGCCCTACTCCCGAAGGACTCAGGGCGGTGAACAGCCATAAAAACACAAATATATACACAAATTAAAATGACAATTAAAATGATTAAATAAAGGCTGATTGAGTAAAACCAATTTAGAATTCATAAAGCCCCAATTAAAACCAGACTAAAAACATGTGGGAAATCAAGACAGCCCAACCTGGATGAAAAGGTAGGTCTTAAGTGCACACCAAAAGACCCGGAGATCCGAGATAGTACGTACCTCTGGGGGGATTTCGTTCCACAAGGTCGGTGCTGCCACAGAGAAGGCTCTACCCTTGGGTGTCACCAGCTGACATTGTCTGGCTGAGGACACCATGATGAGGCCCTCTTTGTGGGAGCGAACTGGTCACTGTGAGATATTCGTTGGTAACAGACGCTCCTGCAGATACCTTGGTCTTAAGCCATGGAGCGCTTTGAAGATGATGACCAACACCTTGAAACGCACCCGGAAGACCACAGGCAGCCAGTGCAGCTCGCACAGGAGGGGGGGTCACATGGGCATGACCCCTGACCCCTGTAATCCCACTCATGGCTGCATTCTGAAAATAATTTATGTATAGTCTCTGCTCTAATTCATCCCAAATGTGTTCTATCAGGTTGAGGTCAGGCCAATCAAGTTCCTTCAAATCAAAATCACTCATCCATGTCTTTATGCACGTTGCTTTGTGCACTGGTGTGCGGTCATGTTGGAACAGGAAGGAGCCATCCCCAAACTTTTTTCACAAAGTTGGGAGGATGAAATTGTTCAAAATGTCTTCGTATGCTGAGGCATTAAGAGTTTCTTTCACTGGAACTAAGGGGCCATCCCCAATCCCTGAAAAACAACCCCACAGCATAATCCCCTTTACCAAACTTTACACTTGGCACAATGCAGTCAGGCTAGTAGTGTTCTCCTAGCAACCACCAAACCCAGATATGCCCATTGGATTGCCAGAGAGAGAAGTGTGATTTGTCACTACAGAGAACACATCTCCACTGCTCTGGAGTCCAGTGGTGGCATGCTGTACACCACTGCATCTGACGCTTTGCATTGTACTTTGTGATGTATGGCTTGCATGCAGCTACTTGGCCATGGAAATCCATTCCATGCAGTTCTACGCACTGTTCTTGTGCTAGTCTGAAGACCACATGATGTTTGGAGATCTCTAGCTATTGCCCCTGCAGACAGCTGGCGACTTCAGGGAACTGTGCGCTTCAGCATACACTGATCCCACTCTGTGAGTTTATCTGGCCTACCACTTCATGGCTGAGTTGCTGTTGTTCCCAGTTACTTCCACTTTGTTAAAATACCACTGACAGTTGACCGTGAAATATTTAGTAGCGAGGAAATTTCACAGATGGACTTATTGCACAGGTGGAAACCACAGTTGAATTCATTGAGCATCTGAGAACAACCCATTCTTTCACAAATGTTTGTAGAAGTAGTCTGCATGTCTACATGCTACATGTGGTCATGGGGGTGCTTGGAACACCTGAATCCAATGATTTGGAGGGGTGTCCCTATACTTTTTTCAATATAGAGAAACATCTCAATAAATGTTGCAAATATATTTCTCCCAAAATTCAATCCGATCAAGTGGTTCAGAAGATACTACTGTTGGCAGTATCAAACAGTTACTGAGTGATCCAGAAGAACTAGGAGGCCTGTTTTCCTACATTTTGTTTTTGATGCAGAATGGGGACCAGACCAATGTCCTGAATGACTCATTACATTGGGCCAGAAATTCAGTTTTATCCAGTCATGTTTGGAACTATGAGACCAGAACTTTCTTAGTCATCTTGCCCAAGAACTGAATATTTGAGACTAGTCTATAATTAGAAATGTATTCCAGAAAGGCTTCTCTTCCATAAAAGCTATATAGCTATCTTCTTTAGGCACTCAGAACAACTTTCTGTGCTCAAGGAAAGATCGATCACTTCCCTTAATGATGAATTCAGTCCCGGTCTGATTGATTTAAAGATTTCTCTGATATTGCTTTCAGGAATACCAGAGAAGAGCAACAAAGATGATTAGGGAGTTGGAGGCTAAAACACATAAAGAACAGTTGCTGGAATTGGGTATGTCTAGGTTAATGAAAAGAAGAACTAGGTGTGAATGTATAGCAGTGTTCCAAAACCTCAAGGGTTGCCGCAAAGAAGAGGGAGTCAAGTTATTCTCCAAAACACCTGAAGGCAGGACAAGAAGCAATTGACAGAAAGTAATCAAGAAGAGAAGCAACTAGAACTAAAGAGAAATATCCTGACAGTTAGAACAATTAATCAGTGGAACAACCTGCCTCCAGAAGTTGTGAATGCTCCAACACTGGAACTTTTAAAGAAGAGATTAGACAACCATTTGTCTGAAATAGTATAGCGTTTCCTGCCTGAGCAGGGGATTGGAATTGAAGACCTCCAAGGTCCCTTCCAACTCTGTTATTCTGAATTAATCCATTTGTAATGGAAATCCACTATAATCTAAATGAATTAAGGATCTGTTATGTTATTAACATTGTTATTTTGATCTTTTCAACTGTTGTTCTTTTCCATGCACACACTAGTGAAAATTACCTACAATCCATATAATTAAGTTGTCTTTTCATCTAACTTACATGTTATCTTTAATATGATAAGTATTCATCAATATGAAATTGCAGTATGCTTGCCCTCACACAGATAACAATAGTAGTCTCATTTCAAAATGTAATATTTTAAATAGCCTGCAAAGGAGATCCACAGAGATTAATGCAAATCCACAAGATATGTCTTTTCCTCCCTTCAGAGCCCCTCAGGGCAAACATTTTTAAAGGCAGGAAAAACCATAGCACCAAGATAAATGTTTCCAGTTTGATCTAGGGATAAATATAATTCAAGGATAATAAAGATAAATGTCTTTTCAGAAATAGGAAAAACGTATATTTTATTGTTCACTAGTCTAGCTCCTATCACATCTTATTTTCCTTGAAGATGAGGCCTCTGTGAAAATATTTTAAAGTTCTTGTTTTAAAAGGTCAGCCTATTCAATTATTATTAACAGTCACTATTTTCAATGTTAAAATTCATAACACTAAATAAAAAATGCCTTCCTTTGACAACAAAAAGTGTTCTAAACAGTGGTGAAAATAAGACATATTACCAGAACAGTATGACTAAGACACAGCCTTTTTTGTCTGCTATGTGCTACACTTTAGAGATGTTCTGTGAGGTATTCTAGGTTCCTAGAGTAATGGCAGGATATTGCTCCCCATCCCACCCCTTTTTACATCAAAAATTCTCTGGTAAATTCCATATAGAACCAGAAATAATTTCTATCTAAATTTAGGCCAAAGTAGTCAACATGGTTGCCATTTGAACTACATCTCACACAGCCATTTTTATCAGCCACACTGGCTATTGCTAATGGATCTGATGCTCAGACTGTTTGACATATAATGACTCTCTTCCCTTGACTAGAGGATTGGTCTTCCTTGAGATTAGGTATAATTCCAGACAGCCATTGGTTATTAGTGTTCACTAAAAATACAGTAAATGAGTCCAAAATGTCCTAGCCCAGGCATTCATGTTTCTTTATATATCATTCCTATTTTGGGGGACTAGAATAAGAGCATCAAATGTTCTTTTCTTTTTATATTACAGCTATTCTTCTATTATTAAAAGAAATCTGAAAACCTCAATTAGTCACTGATAGTTAAAATGGAACATTAATGACTGTAACAAAATGGTTACAATTACTGCTATTCTGAAGAACACAGACCAGGCCACATCCATGAGTTCTATCAAATCTTAGCCTGTCAAATCAAAATATAGAAATCATTGCGTTTTAGTTTTAGAAATCATACTAATCTTAGATGTAGTGGCAGTAATATGCTTCTACTTCTGCAGATATAATTTGTACTATTGTGAAATATATTGTATCATATTTATGGATTCCAGTTGTAAAAACATGACTACCAGTGTGAATTTAGTTACTAATGTACAATCATAGAATGAATGATTTGGGCAAATTTTCTTATTTTGATAGTTTATTGTTAATTGTATAAGGCCAGCAAATGAGAGAGAGAGAGAGAGAGAAGGAGAGTGACAGACAGACAGACAGAGTGATAGTGTGATATATTTGCATTAATGCCCTGCTTGAGCGGATAGAAAGAATACGTTGTTAGGGGCACTTTAGATCATCCAGTCAGCGCTAATGCTGCAAGAATGCTCAGCAATACACAGAATATGGAATGTTAATAATAGCTTTGAACAATACAAGAAACCATTTCCTTTAAAGGAAGTGACAGGCATAGGTGAAATCACATTCCTTGAAGTCTGGTATGAGGCTTGAAAAATAGCGCTTTGACTGATTGATTTTTTGATCACATATTTATTCCACAGATATTTGAGCTTCTTCCAATGAATTTGGAACATCGTATTAAGGAAATATGTAGTGCAATCAAATTAGATTAAAAGGAACTTGATATAGCCAGAGCAAACCTATTGAACTTTGTAGATGGGCAGGTTTTGAAACCAAGGCTTGATCAAAGCTCAGGTCCATGCTTGCTTGTGTCCCCACCCACACCCCCAAATATAATCGCTGAAAGGAAGATGAATTGATATAAATGACTACATTGGTTTCTAGTTTAATTGGACTTAAAAGAGATGAAATAAAACTTTTCTCTAATTATTTTATCAATAGTTGTGGAGGGTTTTTGATTTCTTTTTCTGCTTATTTTGACAAGAAAGACATTTGAAATTATAAGAATATAGAAATATTGAAGGTTGCAGAGAGTATGATGAACATAGTTGATTTTCAAGGTATTAGGCAGTTGAGGGGCAAAAATAGAGACATAAAGATTGTGAGATTGGGGGTGATAACCTTCATAGATTTGACACTTCAGGAAAATTTAAGAGGAATTAGAGTCTACTGTGGAAAATTAGTTGTATGGGCATGATTTATGTTCATTAGCTACATTTTATTTATTTATTTATTTATTTACATTGCTATACCGCTCTTCTCCCTGAAGGGACCCAGGGTGGTGTACAGTCATATAAAAACAATTAAGACAATTTAACACAACACATTAAGAAAAAATTAAAAATACTATAATTACAATGGCCATTTTAGACTCACGATATAAAACCAATTTAAAAACCAGATTAAAATAGAAAATTAAAATTATTAGAATGTTTTGGCAAGGTAAAAAGGTGTGGATTAGGCCAACCCAGCCTGGGTAAAAAGGTGGGTTTTGATAGCCCAACGGAAGGCACGGAGGTTTGTGATAGTGTGGATCTCTGGCGGGAGGTCATTCCAGAGGGTGGGAGCAGCCAGAGAGAAGGCTCTCCCCCTGGGGGTCGCCAGCCGACATTGTCTGGCCGGTGGCACCCTGAGGAGGCCCTCTCTGTGGGAGCAAACTGGTTGGTGGGAGGTATTGGCTGGCAGAATGCGGTCCTGTAAATATGTTTTAAAAATCTGTAGCAGTTAATATGTATCCATTCAATAGAATTATATACCTCCATGAACTTTATTTCTTACTTATTCTCTCTCACACAGAGACACATATTGAAGATCAGATTTCATTTCAATTTCCTTGCTCTTTCTTTTGTACATTTTCAATAGTATTGTTGCAGTAAAATATTTTACTGCAGTATTTTACTGGAATTAAATATTTTTCCTTCCTAGATTTCTGCCAATTGCAACCACAAAGCTCTTTCTAAGCATGTTTACTCACAAATGAATTCCAAATTGAGTACTGACTTTGTGAAATTGTTGAGCTTAAACAGATCTAAGTATATTTAGAAGTGTTTCTTTCAACAATATGCAATTAGATGTACACATGATGTGTGATTAGCTATGGAAAAAGCAGCTCATTAACCATGTGAATAGTTTCTTTCCCCATTCACATTTAAAAAACAGCAACAACCAACAAACAGACCTGAAAGTGCTGGTGGCTAAAACCCTAATTTAAAGTTCTGAGTTTCCATACCAGTATATTAATTATAAAGTCAGGATCCTGGATAAGTCAGAGGAGAATGGTTTAACCATAGTTGTAGCCAACTATAGGTCAATTATCCTTTTATCTTAATTATCATTTAAGTGTAATTAGTACATTATGGAGGGCACATACATAAATTTGAATATCTGGCCTATTGAGGAAGATGCTATTGACCCTGAACAAGCAGGCTTCCAGGTGGATGGGTCAACAATTGGTCATGATTAATGTTACAATTGTTTGCTGAAAAATGCAACAAACATTCTAATTTACATGCTGCATTTGCTCATCTTTGAGCAGCATTCAATTTGATCTACAGGAACAGGCTATGGCAATTTTAAGTAAGTCCTTGATGGTCTCCTGTTTCTGATGTATAGGTATAGTTATAGGTGTAGGTGTAGTATATGTATATGTAAATGTAATGTATATGTAAATGTAAATAATTTATATGAGAAGACTGATTTAAAAGCAAGGACAATCACTAGAGAAATACTTCTAACTATATTGAGACTTCAAGAGGGGTGAAACTAGTTTGTATTATAGCTTTGTTGCCCTTTAATACTTAAGAAGCATAGTAGCACTATGTGGAGATTCGTGCCCCAAAATTATTAGGAAAAATAATTCCAATTCTTTTATATGCAGATGATCTGTTAATACTTTCACAAATGCGAATTGGCATGAGACTTAGTCATCTTTCTGCAAAAATGAACATTTGATTGTAAATTATGAAAAAGTAGTGTTTTTCAACAGCAGACAGCGCTAATGAACAATTAATAGTCATATTATCAAGCAGGTTAATCAGTGTAAAGGATCTAGGGGTTGTTTTTCAAAGCAATTGGAAATTAAAGACTGAAATTACGCATGCCTCTTTGTAGGCACACAGGAATGCCATAGCTATTCTAAGGTTTTATAGAAAACAAGGAGGGAAATTCGCTTTGGCAGCAATTAGGTTATTTCAGGCCAAATCAATAGTATAAATGATATATGGAATACAATTTGGGTCCATATTCACATTTTACAGCCTATGAATTGATTCAGTCAGCTTTACTTGGGGCCATAATAGGTGTTCTCAGATGCATGTCTAATGTAATCCTGAGGCCGAAAGCAGGTCCGGCAAGTGCTGAAACTCAGACCTTTTCCAGAATGTTAATAACTTGGGTCAGAGTTGCTTTAAACCCCAGTGAATTACTTCTCTTCTTGTTAATAGATAAATATAAAGACACCTGGTAATTAGTTTGTGAACAAAAGTTCATTACCTATGGCTACTCACCTGAACATCTAAGCCAACTGGGATGTGAGGATGCCAGGAAAATGCTTAACAATAGAAAGAGCTGGCTCAAGTCCCATGCTTATTTTGCTTCTTTGTGGAAGATGCTAATGGTGCTCTAATTATTTAGAAAATATTATTATTGTTAAAAATAATGTTGATAGGCCTTTTCAAGGGCACACATTAATGCTTTCCTCTCTGAAGTACAGGAGTGCAAATATAAGAAGAATCCATGCCTAAAAAGATTGTGCCAATGATGATTCATGCTCTTTGAGGATGTAACTTCTTTGAACCAGCTAGACACCAAAGGGCAACTCCATTTATTAAAGGTTTAAAAGCTAGTCCACTGAATAAAGCCCTTCAGAAGAAGTTGCAAGTTTTTACTGCTATTAATCCATAAAGTTTAAATGCCTCATGGATAAAAACACCAGATCTAACAAGGCAAAAATATGTATTTCATCACACTTTAATACTGTGTGCCATAAAGTTATTTATTTCCTCCATTTCATTGTTTCTTTCTTATTTTTTATGTACACTCAACCAATGATTGTAAAGCAGCAAATAAAGTGTATGGGTTTTATAGGTGTAGCTAACAAGATCAGATCAGTTTATGAGTTTTACACCTATATTTTTATTATTAAATTTACCTACTTATTTCTTTACCTATATGTACATGGATATTTTTTTATATTTTTTATTTATTTTTCATTGCACTGATCCTGAACATAATAAAATTTGTTCTGATGGTTAAAAATAGTACCAAACCAAATCGGAGATTCTGAAAAGGATTGAGTTCAGTGGGGCTTCCTCCCACAATGACTGTGAATTACAGAAACCATTTGCCTTATTTTTCTTGCACTTTTGTAATGAAAGTTCTAGCTGGAGGCAATGGATAGCTAATTTCTAATTATAGTGCTGTTCTTGTGCTCCACAAGAGTTTAT
>JANHFO010001766.1:38321-49658 GCA_032468095.1 Pareas carinatus
TAGTATTTTATTCATAACCATTTTTGATTAAGAACCACATCTATCTTACTCCCCATTCATAACCATAACCTTATCCTTTTCCTTATCCATATATAAAAAGGAAGGAAAAAAAGGAGGTTCTAGAACTAATACAACAAGAACTATAAGCAGTTATTAAGTTACCCCTCCCCTCGCTTCCACTCTTCTATCAGTAAGTTGATATTGGTGTGTCTTCTGCTCCTCCAGACGCTTCTCCGCTGCTCCTACTTGAACAGTATCCTGGAGGTGAAGCAAATCTCCCGTAGCTGCCACTTCAGCAGGTTGTGGTTGTCTTTGTAATTCTATCTGTTGAGTCTCCTTCCTGAGGTGGTCCACAGCATTTCTCCTCTGCCCTCTTGGTGATGCTGATGATAATGGTTGTTGTTGTTCAGCCCTTAAAACCTTCTCAAAGAAATCTTTGGCTTTTCAAACTGTATTCAGGCAATGTATGAGTTTGAGACTGTTGCACCTGAGGACATGGACAGAATCCTGGGGCAACTTAAGGCAACTACATGTTTACTGGACCCATGCCCCTCCTGGCTGGTGCTGGCCTCTCGGGAGGTGACACGAGGCTGACTCCAGGGTATTGTGAATGCTTCCTTGTGGGAGGGTGTCGTTCCGACCGTCCTGAAAGAGGCGGTGGTGCGGCCCCTCCTCAAGAAACCTTCACTGGATCCAGCTGATTTAAGTCATTATCATCCCGTCTCCAATCTTCCCTTTCTGGTGAAGGTTGTAGAGAGTGTGGTTGCACAACAGTTCCCTCGGTGCCTGGATGAATCTGTCTATTTGGATCCGCTCCAGTCCGGCTTCAGGCATTGGTTGCGTTGGTGGCTGGTTCCTCTATCCTGGTCTTGCTAGACCTCTCAGCGACTTTTGATACCATCGACCATGGTATCCTGCTACATTGGTTGGGGGGGTTGGGAGTGGGAGGCACTGTTTATCGGTGGTTCTCCTCCTACCTCTCTGGCCGGATGCAGACAGTGTTGACAGGAGAGCAGAGGTCGACCCCATGGGGCCTCACCTGTGGAGTTCCTCAGGGGTCGGTCTTCTCGCCTCTCCTGTTCAACATTTATAGGAAGCCTCTGGGTGAGATCATCCGTGGCTTTGGGGTGAAGTACCATCAATACGCTGATGACACTCAGCTGTATATCTCCACCCCAGGCCACTTCAACGATGTCGTCAAAGTGATGTCCCGGTACCTGGAGGCTGTGCAGATCTTGATGGGGTGCAATAGACTCAGGGGGGTTATGGGGACCAATGGCAGGATCCATGTGGCCCCCCCTCCTGCACGAGTTGCATTGGTTGTCGGTGGGTTTCCGGATGTGTTTTAAAGTGCTTGTTATGACCGTTAAAGCACTCCATGGCTTAGGAACCAGTTATTTACAGGACTGCATTCTGTAAGCAAATACCTCCCACTGATCTGTACACTCCCACAGAGAGGGCCTCCTCTGGGTGCCGTCAGCCAAACAATGCTGGCTGTCGACCCCCAGGGGGAGAGCCTTCTCTGTGGCAGCTCCCACCCTCTGGAACGACCTCCCCCCCAGAGATTCGTACTATCCCAGACCTCCGTCCTTTTCGCCGTGCTTTAAAAACCCATTTTTTTATCCAGGCCAGTTTGGCCTAATTCACACCTCTTCTGTGCATCAATCTGTTATTAATTTTAAATACTTTAAATTTTAGATTTGGTTTAAATCGGTTTTATATTGTGGTTTTTTAAATTTAGCCATTGAATTTATATTATTTTAAATTTCTCTTAAAATCTGTTGTATGTCTTAAGTATTTTTAAATGGCTGTTCACTGCCCTGGGTCCCTTTGGGGAGAAGGGCAGTATAAAAATTAAAACAAACAAATAAATAAATAAATATATCTCACTGGCAATTCTAAAAGAACCTGGAACAATATTATGGGACCAACATTTTTACATTGAATTATACAGTATCATTAATAGAGCTCCACACCCCAAGGATACTTTTGTTGGCAGGTGATCTAAAGATACAGATTGAGAAATTTTGGGTCAATTGAGAAGACATCATGAGTAAGCATGACTTTGGTAGCATGATCAATAATGGGTTACAGCTGCTCAGTTTTGCATTATTAAACTTGCGGGTCATTAGTAATACCCTCTTCATTCACTGGCTGACTTAGTATTTATGAGCACTAAATGCTATTCCCATGATCAATTAATTCCTGATAGACAAGCACTTAAAGTCAGGTACTGAGAGAAGTAGGTTTTGATCATCAACTAGTTTGGCAAAATATTGAATAGAAATTGAAATGTGTATCTCACTGTCATCTGCCATCTTGTTTCCAGCTTAACTATGATCTTAACAATGTCAAATATTTCAGATAGAGCTGCATAACAGATTTAATGCCCTGTGGTGAAATGAGGCTGATGCTGGGAACTCCTCTGAACTGCCAATCATAGACAGTTTACATTGACTTGTGAAGTTTAAGAATTGGTCCTCAAAATGTTCCCTTCAGTTGCTTAATAGTGAGTTGGATGGCATATAAATTTAACAAATAAAACTTAAAAACAACAAAGCTGAAGGATTTTACTAAATTTCTGTGGGGCCACTGCGGATGGGATGGGGAGAAGCATTGTAGTAGTCAATTATATTCACAGGTTATGCACAGTGGTACACTGAAAAAAAGAACAAATCTCACATGATGAAAACCTTCTGATATCTTGGGCATCTTCTTCCATGATTAATGGTGGAATGAAGACATTTGACTGATACAGTCAACAGCTCCCACTTACATATGAGATCTAGGAATTACTTCTTCATTAGTATGGAACATACTTACCTAAGCAACTGATGAAAAGGCAACATCCACCTGATTGGAAAATGCCTTCCAAAAGGTCTGGATCAACCTTATACAGTCTGAAACACAGCAGTTATGTTCTAATGTTATAAAATTTGCAGGATCTGCTCAGCACAAAAAACACTGAGAGAATAACCGCAGAGACTTATTAGCCATGGCGGCCATTGGTCCAGCAAGTATACTTTAAAATTTGCAGTGCTAGATAGAGCACATGAATTAATGAATGAAATCTGAACCACCTGGTATAACTATTTGTGGGGAAATTAGGTTTTAAATAATGAAATAAGAAATCAGTGATTCTCATAATATTTTTAACCTCCTGTTTTATATAACAATTATTTCACTTTAAAGCTTTGCTTGTATCAGAAGGGTAAGAACATAACTCTCTGTGATTTTGATAATTAAGTTACATTTGGGTTTTGCTATTATAGCAAAAAGGAAAAAAAGAAAACCTCATAATATAGCTTCATTATTAAATTGTAATGCATGTTTCACTTTTCCATTTCAGCAAGTGTAGGAAAGGACAAAGATAGACAATACAGCTCAGAATGAACATTTTGTAAAAAAAATTGTTCATAAATATGAGACTGATCCTTTGGAAACTTTCTGTTTTGTATAGTTTACATACTTAATATATTTTGAAGGAAACTTTGTATTTTGAGGGACATTTTAATGCTTTTAATTTGTTCTTATGGCAAAGGTATTCAATGAGTGTTGCTTAGGATAAAAGTACTATATTTAAAGCTGTAGAAATATTTAACTTTCTATATTAAAAATTGCACATTTTTACTAATTATTCCTCTCAGGATATGAAGGATTACTTTTAATCTTCACTTGTTGCCTCACTCAGCAGTTTAAAATTACACAGATATATTTATAAACTTTGAACAATATCTCACCAAAAGTGCTATTGCATCTGTCTCTATCAACATCATATGGTAAAAGAAAAAAAAATTAATTAGGACAGATTTAAACTATATTTTTCTTAGCATAGAGCAGATGAAGAAGCAAAGTAGCAGGGATAATCCTGTCTCCGAATATCCACTGATATAAGTGACACATGTGTTTGACATCATTCAGTATTCATCATTCTGTATTGAATGAAGAAAGCCTGTTCAGTAACATATTGATAAGAAAGAAAATTGCCATTTTTCTGTACTCATTTAGCCTATTTGTTTAAAACAGAAGAATATTCAATCATGCATTCTTTCGATAGCCATTTACAGAACTAAAATGATATATTCAAGGAAAGGTCTACAACTCACATATTGTTAAGAACTATGTACAATTGATTTTTTCTAATGCTGGTTTTACAATCATAAGAGGAATTAGACCCTTTTAGAAGAGATTTATCTTTCTAGAATAGGAAATATTGATAAATATTGTCTGTGTTTATCTTAACACTTCATACTGATCATTTCCTTAACAACCTATAGTATCTGTGCACCCGTCCTACATTTTGGCATAATGAGACAGTGGCCTCTGATAGCTTTTAGCAGCAGTTGCGAAATACCAGTAAGATGCTGAAGAACAAAACTGTGTATGCTCTGTCACATTTCCCGAATCACGCTAAGTCAGCTTTCTACAACAGATAAAATGTGGGTTGTTGTTCCATTGCCGGGGTCAAGATGACATTATATTTCCTGTCTGATTTTGTTTTTAATGTGAGAGGGGAATGTCTCATTTCTCACCACAGGCAGAAAATGATATGGTTTTCATAATCAACATTCCCCTTTTTCTCTATTCAGCTATATTATTTAAAAGGCACAAGCACCATCTTTCCTATACTTAGAAAATTGGAAAAATTGAAGGGAAAGGACATAATTCTCTTGTTCAGTGTTTGGCTACCTTCATTTGAAGGAATCAGGTGAGTTAGCTACAAAAGGCATCTGGTTGAAATATGATAAGACTGGTGTCAGTCGAAACAAACTGAAATATGAAGCAGGTCCATGCGATCAAAGTTGTACTTGACAATTTATTCCAAACTCCTCAGTTACTTTCTTAACTTTGCTACAGTTGGACACACTAATTAGCTTACCTTGGGTGAAGTTTTTGAGCCCTTATATTTCAGAGGAAGTTTTAACTTTACATTTCAGTTTTTAAATGAATCACAGATACTATTTAATGAATGTATTTTTAATCTCCTTGGAGACCTTTTCTGCCAGGTTGTCATTGCTGAACTTTGGTTACAAGAAAATATCTGACAGCTGTTTGAAAAGAGGGCAATTGCTGAAAAATTAAAGACTTATTAGTCTGTGAGGTGAACATGTGGGAGGTTTTCTTTTCAGATAAATACTGTACAAATAAAGGTTATTCTCAATCTCTCTCTTTCCCCCTTTAAATTCAGTAAGTAGTACTCATGAAGAGCTGTAAGTTAACTAAAGACTTTTCTTTGGTGGTAATATCTGGATACTTGTTCTGATCTCAAAGAACTGTATCTCTACCCTGAAAGATGAAAGATTAAAAAGCAATTTAAGTTTCAGCAATAAATGCATATATTGGACATGATTTGATCATGTTTATGTTTATGTTGTTTGTTTATGTTTATTATATTTCTATACTGCCCTTCTCCCCAAAGGGACCCAGGGCGGTGTACAGTCGATAAAATACATACAAATGCAGCAATTTAAAAACACAATTAAAACAAAATATTATAAGTGACTGAAAATCTAAAACAACCAAAAGATAAAACCAATTTAAAATCCAAACTACAAGTTTAAAATTTTAAATATTAAAAAAATTCACAGGGTGAGTGTAACCAGGCCAAATTGGCCTAAATAAAAAGGTGCGTTTTTACAGCACGACAGAAAGCACGGTGGTCAGAGATAGTTTGAATCTCAGGGAGGTTCGTTCCAGAGGGTGGGAGCTGCCACAGAGAAGGCTCTCTCCCTGGGGATCACCAGCCAGCATTGTCTGGCCAACAGCACCCTGAGGAGGCTCTCTCTGTGGGAGCGTATAGGTCGGTGGGAGATATTTGCTGGTAGTATGTGGTCCTGTAAATATCTGGGTCCTAAGCCATGGAGCGCTTTAAAGGTCATAACAAGCACTTTGAAACACACCCGGAAATCCACCGACAACCAATACAACTCGTGCAGGAGAGGGGTCACATGGACCCAGCCCTCAACCCCCATAAATCTCTGCACAGCCGCATTCTGTATCAGTTGAAGCCTCCGGATGCGCCCCAAGGGAAGCCTCATGTAGAGAGCATTACAGTAGTCCAGGTGGGCAATTTGTCACTTGTAAGTTTTGAAACTCCAAATGCTTTTAAAATATTTTCTTAATGTACCTGATGTGTGTATTGTGTGTTTGTGTTTTCATTTGAGTTCAAAAGCACCACTTAATGCTGTGATTCTACAGTTAAGGCAGGGCCAAACTCCATTGATTTCCATATCCTGTTGACAAATACAAGAACAAATGTGTTGAAGTGGAAATGCATTATTTAAAATAGCTTGAAAAGTGATGTTGACAATTTTCTAGTTTGAACACATTGTTTCAACTTTCAGTGCCACCAGTTCTGATTTTCAGAAATGTTCCGCATAAAGGATGAATCTGAGTCATTACAAATCACATTCATCTACTGCATGTCTCAATAGTTAGAGGGTAAAATCAGCCCAGTTCTTTTATTAACACAAGTCCTGTCGTCATGCAGGGGAGTTTTACCTACTTTGATTTTTATATTCCCATGTGTGATTATCATTAAAGATGAGTGAATTTTTTTCATTGTATTGCTTTGTCACTGAGTGAGTAAGCTCTGCAGCTTACTGCTCCTGAATTACTTTAAATCAACTTCAGAAATAGAGCATGGAAAGTTTTCCAGATTTTTCTGTATTGTTCCATCTTTTATTCAATTTTTAATGTTTGTGATTTAAAAAAAATATCCCATTTATGTGGCTATACATGTGACTTATATTAAAAACAATAGTAAATGGAATCTAGCACACTGGAAAGTCAAATGTGATGAAGGTAGTCAGAACCAGTTCAGAAATATAAAATGAGAATGGATGAATGAACGAACGAACGAACGAACGAACGAACGAATGAATGAATGAATGAATGAATGAATCCCAGAAGATATCTTTAGAGTAAAGAAAACATGGCTTGTCTGAATCATAAAATCCTAGCTACTGGATTGATTGGTGATTTCTTATGTATTCAAAGCCAAGTCTAAACATTCAAACTAAAAGCAAGGATTCTACTTCTGGATGGCTAACCAGAACCCAGATTAAATTCATAAATGGTTGGGAAATTGTTAGTTTAAGAGCCTGATTAACTTTCTTGCTCTTGACTTAATACTGTTGATAAAATATATATCTGTTGAATCTATCAGAGTTGGTGTTGAAAATGCAATTATAATATTTAATCTCTAAGAAAGAAAGAGAACAAGATATAAATCCAAGAGAACAGAAGACATACCTGAGTGAACCTGGATTGCATACCCAATTTCCCATTGGGTGTCAGACTTGGTTCTTAACATAATTTGCATCTTTCCATTTCTATGCTCACATACATATCTCCCTCTCATGAATATTAAAACAGTATCAGGTCTTTTACAGTTATTTCTTAATATTATGCACCTCATTCTAAAAGTTTAGGAAAGAACCAATTTATCATGAACTTAACTAGTCTAAAGTAACTGTAGAAAACTGAAGAGAAGCAGTAGATAAAACAATTTTCTATAAGGAAATATAAAAGTAGCAATGAAAAAGTAAAAAGAGAAGGACCTATTTTCTTCTATTGGTTTCATATAGATATATCTAGAGTTATATGTAAGTTGAGTAATTTCACTGGCATTGTCAAAACTCATATGTTCTCCAAATTCATCTCAGATTCATTGTATAGGTAGTCCTCACTTAACAACCCTAAATGGGCCTCGAACTTTCATCACTAAGCAAAATGATTGTTAGGGGAAACATCGCACGATTGCAATAACAGTTCTGGTAATTTTAGTTGCAATAATTAGGTGAGAACATCACACTTCTGTCTTGTGCAAACTGCTAGAGGTTTCATAAGGCAACACAGAGACATTGTGGAGGTGTCATGAGGCATCACAAAGGGCCAGCAGCAGCCTTGGTTGGGTGTGCTTCATCACTGGGAGGAGGAAGACAGTGAAGGTTTGCTGGGGTCCATGAGGGTGGCAGGGTTAGGTGGCAGTGGAATGAAGGATGGCATAGATGCAGGAGGAGATAGGTGAGTGGAGGGATTGGAAATGCAGCCTGTGATCATAAATGTGGACAGACTGCCAAGCAACCAAATTTTAACTACTTTTTGTTCAGCACTGTCATAACTTTGAATAGTCACTGAAATAATGGTTATTATGTAACTTGTAGATGCAATCTGGATGGCAACTTATAAATATTCAATACTATTCCTATGTGCATTTTGTTACTTTTAGTTTGGATTCTTTTGCCTTATTTTTAACATTTTGAATGAAACACAAAACCAAAGTTTATTTCTGAGTACAGATTCAAATTATGGAGTAATATTATGTTTATTTATTCTTGAAGTGAGTTCCATCTCAAATCTACCATGAAGAAATCCTAAACATCCACCTCTAGTGGAATTTGGAATAGCCAGAATACATCCTATTGTGACAAATTATGAGCTGCTTCAAAAATGCATGTAGCTGTGAAAATACCATATTCTGACCTGGAGCTTGTGAAATGATCTCCAGGGGAAAATGGGCTACTCTGAGTTACTCATAAGCCAGTTCATATGCCATAGTGATAGAATAATAATCTACTGAGCAATACGTCTTTGAACAAAAAGAAACTGTTAAATCATTTAGGAGGTTAGCAAGTCTGGCCAAGATGTCAGTATTTTAGTTTAAATTGCTAGAATTCATGATAAGGAAGGAAGATATAATTTTGGATTCAGACACCATTATTTTAGAGTATACTCTTGAAATATTAAGGAAGATGAGTATTATCAAAGAATAGATCCTATTAAAGGAAAACACCAGTTTAATACATCGATAAGGACTTTTGGGGGGGGGAATCTTGAGATAGTTTAATTTTGTTTGAAAAGAAAACGAATTATTTCAATTCTATTTCCACTTTCATTTTTCTGGAGAAAAGTGTTAATGCTATGATATAAAACTATACTACTTGGGAGCTCACTTTAGATTCTCAAAATGGAGCAATAATAACCCAACCCGGTTTTCAAATAATGCTTGGAAAGATTACTATCTGCATACAGCTTTACATGAATAAGATTCATTAGAATAAGTAGGGTTTTTAAACATACTTGTATATCATCATACTGTTAATAGAAGGTCCTTGGAAAAAATATTATTGCCTTGAGGACCTTGGAACATTGCTTATAAGCTTATTTCATAGGAAAGTATAAACTAAAATGAAAGCAAAATTATTACATTTCTCTTTCTTCTATACATGCAATGCAAAATACAAAATCTTCTGAGGGGGGTGGGAGGAGAGAGAGGACACTTATATGAAAAGGGAATGGATATTAGTCCATTCTTTATTTCATATCATTGTAACAAAATGACACATTCATTTTATTAATTAATTAATAGAGGTGTGCTGAATTTTGGTTCCAAAGCTGAAAGGACAAGTTGAATATGCATTTGTTGATAACTCTTAAAGAAGCTGCATCTTTTCCTGGGCTTTGACCTTCCTTAGTTCTGTGATTGCAGGAAAATAGAAGTTTATGTTGAAGTTGTGCCAAACATACCCCTACTTCCATCCTGAACAATCTTGGGAACAACTGGGATTCCAGCACACTCACCTCTCTGGCAGTGCCATTTCTTCCTGTTTTTGTTCCTCCATTGTTCAGAGAGAGTTGTAACTTCAAACACAGCTGTGGTAGCACAGTGGTTAGAATGCAATATTGCAGAGTAATTCTGCTGACTGCCAGCAGTTCAATTTTGACCAGATCAAGGTTGGCTAATCTTTCCATCCTTCCATGGTCAGTAAAATGAGGACCCAGATTGTTGGGGGTAATATGCTGCCTCTGTAAACTACTTAGAGAGAGCTGTAAAGCACTATGCAGTGGTATATAAGTCTAAGTGCTATTGCCATTGCTACTAAAAGCATTTTATTATGCTGAACAATGTTCCTTTAGTCATAATATGATGACAGCATACTGTTTGTTTAATATTCAAGTTTCTTGGTCACTGTATTTTTGCAAATAAAGCTATAGGTGGTATAGATGCATTTTTAAACCAAGTAAAATATTATATTCTATGCAGCAACTTTAGAAACAGAGAATTTAATTTCTTCACAACTCATAGAAATTGTTTGCAAAGTTGACATTTTATTTTTTTAAGTTGAATTAGGATGTTGAACCTGTTTGACTTCACACTTCTCTTGTTTTCTTCTCTAAACCCACTCTGTAATATATTCTGCAATATTGTTAAGCACACTAGTGCACTAAATAGCTTAAAGCAGCTTTCCTTATTACACTGCATCAGCTACAGTGTGAAGCTCAGGATTGACTTTGCATAAAATAGTCTCATGTGAAGAAGCCAAACAGTAATGCTTGCAGTTTTGTTTGTAAAACCTGGAGAACTCAAGAAACTGAAGAACAATACTAAAACCAATTGTTTCATTTCTCTATTTTCTTTCTTTTCATCCCAATAGCTTAGTTGGGGGGGAAAGTGTTAAAACGTTTATGAATTCTATGTGTAGTATATAAGTAGTATATTTTTCTTATGAAAGCCATGTGATGATGAATTTAGATATATTCAGCCACATTTCACATTTACTACTGAGTGAAGTCATCTGTCAGTTCAGGATTTGGCATTATAAGTATGCTCCTAATACTCAGTTGTTTAAGTCAATCCTGAGTTTCACAGATGAAGCTGAGCCAGTGTTGTAGAGGTATTCAGGTGTGAATGGGAGTGACTCATATTCAGTCTGTCAAAATCGAGTGACTATGGCTAAGTAGGTTTGAATAGGGTTGTATTTCCACATTGCATTTCCCCATCTGAGATAGAGTATAATTTGTAAATTGTACAATTTGTACAACAGTACAACCACTGTTCAAAGAGCAGATGGCAACTGTGGCCAAACAGACTTCTGTGCAGGTCCACATGATAGATCAATTGCACCCTTTCTTTGATTCTACACAGGACCAACCTTGAAGTTTATTCAAAAACTACAGCACTGAGGACAGTAATGAATGCCTCTTGTTATGCTGTTGTGTAATCACTGGTTTACAAATTTCATTGACTTCCAGGAATAATGGACTTCCAGGAACAATTCGAGGTGGTGGTTTACATTTATAAAGCTCTAGCATAGGGCCTGATTATAATTATTATTATTTGGTAAATAATTTTTTTATTTTGCATATTTGTTTTAACAGCCATAGCAAGGTAACGCTATACAATCAAATATAAATTATTATCTTTAACATCTTGCTTTCTTTTGCTCTCCATCTTGCCTTCTTCTTTACTTTCTTCTCTTGATCTTCTTCCTTTTTCTTCTTTTATTCTGCTCCTCTTCTTCCTTTCTCTTTTCTTACTTTATTATTTTTATC
>JANHFO010001766.1:76741-88183 GCA_032468095.1 Pareas carinatus
TACTGGTTTTACTAAGTTACTAGTTACTAAGGTTATTGATAAATGACTATCAAACTTTGAAACCTGGTATCACTGGATCATGTTCAACAATTTTGCTGAATTAACATTAACTAAAAGATTTTTAAATTGGATTTTTAATAAATGTGCAATTAATTGTTACAGTTTTGTATTTTACTGTTGCTATCTTCCCTAGTGGGTTGTGCAAACTGCTATTCCAAATAATGCTATTTATAAGGGATCAGGGCCACTTAGGATAAGTTTGTACCACCAAAGGGTGGTGGCCTGAAAAAATTTGGGAACCACTGCTTTAATATATCATATCCTTATAACTATCCAATGGAAAACATATGGTTTTTCATTTCCATGATACTGAATAGCTCACAGAGACACCGCCCCATCCAGAAGAGTTCCACATACTTCCTCTACATATACATCTTCAATAATCCAGGTTTTAAATATGTATACAGGATAGCTATACAATGCCAATATATCTATGTGAGGGCAGGATCTTGAGGCAGAATAAAAGGGGTCTATCCAGCACTGTAATATTTATCCAGATTCTCTTTAACATAAATGTCAAGACATTCTCAAATCAAGCTTGACTTTTAATGACTGCTTCATGGCCCCAAGGATACAGTTTCCTGGACAGCAATATTGAAATAATTATCCTAGTTTTTGCTTGTAGCTCTGGTAGTATCTGGTGGTAACCAGGATTGATTCTGCTTAGCTTCTGAATGCAAACATGGTTGGTCAAATGCTACATCTGCTAGCTACACCACTTAATGTTCATATAGTAGAATAAATGACATACTTCTGTCTGATATCAATGTTGCATGGCATTACCAGTCAAATATATTTCTTTATACTATAGCTGAACTCAGCTTCCTTCTTTTTTCTATTTTTGTTTTATATGTTCCTGGACCTGTTTGGTTTTAATAATATGCTCTGCTTATCTTTGTGTGTTCTGCTATACTACTTGCTTCTGTAACAAAAAACAACATAACTTTATGCCACTCTGAAAGAATTAATACCCTCTGGGCCTGCCACAATAATTAATTAAAGCTCCAAATTAAGTGAAATTCATTCAATTTGCCCTTAGTCACAGAAATATTTAATTATATCCTTTAATGTTACCAATGTACTAAGTAGTTACAATTATGTTGAAAAAGCATATATGTGAAAAGCAAATACTCAAAATGTCTAATTGCAAACTGTAACTAGGAAGCATACATTTTTCTGACGATTGGCATGATGTGTGGTACTTATCATGTACTTAGTGAACTGTAAGTGCTCACTGCATTAAGATATTTTTCTATAAGAACTCTGCCTCAAAATGATTGTACCTTGTGCAACTCCCATTCAGTGCAATTGATCCTATGTGAGGGATATTGCCAATGGGATGTTGTCTAATATTAGCACAACTGATCGCTCATATATAATGAAGCAGAAAAAAACAGAGGTTAAATATCTTCTGTTATTTTCTTTCCTCATTTTTCACATCTACAGAACACATTGAATTCAGAAAGTAAAGAAATCATTCTTTATGGTATCTTGATGGTTTTGTTTTATCTATAGAGGAATATCTAACAATTTCTTTCAATAATGATCATGACCGTTATTCTACTGTATAGTTTTTTCAAACCATTAAGATTTTTCTCTGAACATTTGGAGAAAGTTTGGTCAAGGTGAAATATGGACATAAAATGAAGTAACCCTTTCTTCCAAATCCATTTGTTACTCTTAAAACCATAAATGATTATCATTTAATGGGGAACAAAATTGGAACTACTTCTTCCCAGGATGGGTGTAATGTATTAAGCTTAACGTTGTTCTGCTTAGTCATTGCCCTAAAGTAGCTGAAGCCTGTCTCCATGGGTCGCTAGCACGGGAAAATGTCTAATTGCCTATTGGCTGCCTCCTAGAGGCCATTCTGTATATAAGCCTGTTGCGCAGCAGTATTGTGTTCCTGCTTGCAGTATGATATGCCTTTGCTTCTCTGCAATATACCTGCTATTCTTTTCACAACCCATCAATGCCTAAAGAATCGAATATACACAATGGGCGAGAAGATATTTTAAGAAACAAAGAAATCATTGTCATTCCTGAACCAAGGCTTCTACCTGCTGTTCTGAAAGAACTGTGAATTCAAGAGGACCCTTAAGTTATTACCTCTTTTGTTTGTGGGGACACAGCCCATTTAAGAGTCAAAGAGAATAAAATCCTGGAATCAAAAGATTCCTGAATTAACAACCATATCATGTTATTTTGCTGTTTTTTTCCCATATAGGCTTTGATAGCTTCCAGTCACGTGGCCGGGAGTTTTAATGTGGTTCTGTTACGACCCAGATACAGAGTCATTTACTTAACTAACTACACAAATATAACTTTCACTTTTATATGAACCTTTAAAAAAATGGGAGCAACTCAAATAATTCAGTAGTTAGTTATCTGAATGGCCCCCAATCTTCATGATGCTGCAAATATTCTGAAGTGAATTCTTGCCTACAGTTATATATTCAGTTTATTTTGAGTCAGCTCTAAAAGCAAAAGCAGCTTTTCTTTTGGCAATTTTTTTCCAGTATAACATTTTTTGGAAGTTGGGGATGAGTTCAGGATTATTCAGTAATACACAGGATACAGCATCATGTCATATGATAATGCATATTCAATTTCTGTAATGGTGAAAGTGTGACTGAGAGAGAGTGATGTTGAAAAGGTAGTAAATATAGGCATTGTTCACAAAGTTACTTTTTCATCACTGTCATAAATGAAAAAGTCATTGTGTGAGGCAGAAAATCTGTAGTCTACCGATAAAGGAGAATATTTGTTGCTCAGGTTTGAAATGAGGGGTCCTTGATGCTCTCTGGGCTTGCTTTTCTTGCAGGCATTTCATTACCCAAACTAGGTAACATCAATCAAGAAACTGCCAAAGAGCCAACAGTAAACAGACTAACCAAATAATCTCTAATCACTCTCACCAACACCGACAGGGCATGCCACCAGAATATAAACTGACAGCAAACAGCACTTCAGTCTAGTGCTGTTTCATGTTCTGCATTTCTGGAATCTTCTGGCTAGAGGGAGGAGCAAGAATAAGATTCTGAGTTATGTTTCTTTTATTACAAATTTTGAGAACAGGGAGCTTCAACAAAATTGGCACTTTCTTCATTTGGTTTTGAAGGTCTGCTCTAAGAAAATCACAGGTGTCAAAATAGCGGCAGTAGTTAAAGTTATTCCAGCATATCTTCTCTTTTAAAAAAGCCAGTAGACATACATTGTTTGCAAAATGCATGTAGAGATAAAAAATGCCTTAGTGCATATTGTTATAAAATGTAACATCCATGTTTATGTTACCATGACTTCATCTGTGTTTGCTTATGTAGCTGTTTGATATCATTCTTGTAACCAATAGTCTGTTTGTAATTTGAGTCTCTTTGTTTCTATAAAGTAGATAGTGCTTGTATTTGGGGATGGGAGAGAGACTTTCACTTTGGGAATATTATAAATGTGTCCTCTGAGTGACAGACAAAGTTCTATAGACCATTAAAAACAACTATTTGGAGACTGAGTATTGGTTTGGCAGTCTTGAAAGAGTAGATAATGAACCAAGTTCATCCTTGTTGTAATATAGTTGAGAAGAGAGAGGAAAGTTATATGTTTTCTTTCCAACATAAAATAAATGTGCCAATGAGGTGGGAGTAGTCTTGTTCTCATTTTTGTTAGTTTTTCTTCCTTTTTCCTTGTGAATCCTGAGTAAATAATAACTACATTCATTGGTGTGTAATGGCTTTATTTTATAACTGGGTCATAAAGGGTAGACAGCATTCTCATCTTCCGGCAGACACTAAAATAATACATAGCAGAAGCAGAATGAAGTATTGCTAATATTAGTTTACTCTTTTTGGCTGTGAATCAATGCTATAGCATACAATACCAATAATACTTTGAGTTCTCATATTTTTTGTTCCTCTCTTATTCCTTGTAAAAGCTAAGTAGGTATGAGAGGGTTTGGATGACTACTTCAATGTAATTTTGTATAATTTCATGTTGCTATATAAATTTCTTTTATAGGTTCCTTTAGATGGAATTTTATGCAGCAGAAACCTTGTCAACAGAAGAATTAATGTCTGCGTTAGCATTTTGGCAATAGAAAAAAAAATCCCAAAGCTAAGTGGTGAAGGTCCACAGACAGTCTCAAACCTGGATTCTTCAACTCATCATTCAACATTGGAGTTTTTAAATCCTTGTGGTAGAAAAACCATTGCCAATGCTTACAAGGAACTGCTTATCCCTGCTTCTCTGGGTCCTGTTCAATGGAGGTATCTTAATGTTACTACATTCGCAACCACAAAAGATTTCAAAAGCTGAATCAAGGGGAAATGTTGTCACCAACCTTGAAAGGAGGATACCCACCTTACGGGTCAAGAGAGGCTGGGTCTGGAATCAATTTTTTGTCCTGGAAGAATACATGGGCTCCGAACCCCAGTACGTGGGAAAGGTAAATGCTTAATTTTCTAAAATTAAAGTTCACTCAAAAGAGATTTTTCTTTAACTTTGAGTCACAAATTTGTTCTTTCTTTAAAAAACACATCCCCCTTTCACTCTTATCGCTGTGTTATTATAGTCTGATGATTTTTGCATAATTTTGTGAAATCATGTTTCTGGAAGAAGTGTTCATTATATATAATCATTGCCTTGGTTTTTAGTAGCTCAAGGAATGATTCACCTGCAATTATATCCTAATAGTTAACAATATTTGAAGGATGTTTTTCAAAGATAGGCAATCCTGAAGCCTCGGTATAGAGAAACAAATTCTAATAATTCAGACTTATATCATTTGATACACCATGTACTTATTTATATTGGAATCGATTCCAGTTAAGTTAATAAAGCTTTCTTTGGAATAGAGTTGTATGAGATTGTGCTTTATTCCATTGAAAGTAAATAAGCTTCAAATATTTAGCACCTCATTGATCAAAGTTGCTAATAAAATATTTAATGTTCAAAGTTGTTCGTGGAATACTGTTATGTACATATCTGTGTATACCAATGGTATAGTACGGATATCAGCTGTGTAATATGACAACGCAATATAGTATATCAAATAATTTATGCAACTGAATAATTTGATGAAATTGACAGACACTTCCCTATTTCTCATTTCAGCTATGTGTGTATTTATACACATGGATACACATGTACATATATCATGCCCTTTTGAGATATTTTAGATGTATTTTATTTATTCAAGCAAATCATGAAAAATGGATGAATATTTGACATTCATCAGCTTGCATCACTGTTTGCAAATGCAAAAAATTGATGTGGTTGTGTTCTCTTTATACATAAATCTTAGCTATTTCTTTCCCCCTGTCCATATAAACTTTTATACCCACAAGGAAAAATGTTATATACATACTAGGAATTGGATTCTAGTAAGAGAGAAAGGTGACAATGTCATATTGTGCCATTTTGTTCCAAGGTATTCCTCACAACCTGAGGTTTTGTTTTAGTTTGTTTTATTGTATTCTTACATCTATTAATCTGTCACAGGGAAATGGCAAGTTCTTGTAAGATTTTGAAAAGTATTTGATTACAGTAAGTCCTATTTGTACATTTGTACATCTTAAAATATATCTACAGGCATGATGAATATTGCTGTTTTCCTAAAAGAACAATAAAGTCTTCTCTAAACCAGAATGAGGATTCATGATCTCCAAATTTTATATGATTCTGTCTGCCTGTATTTAAATGCCAATCACCTGAGATGATGGGTGTTGCAGTCTAGCAATAACAAAAACAGAAGTCACTTTTTATAGCCTGAGTGAGATTTTGTTTTGGTTTTTTTGCTAGTAACCAAGTGTGGTAACCGAGTAACATAATTGGAGGGATATTATTTTCACCTGTTTTTCATCCTTTGGGATCAATTTTTTTGGGGGGAAAGGATAATAAAAATAAAGATATTAAAACTATCATGTAATTAGCTATTTTTCCAAAACAAGGGCAGAAAATCCATTAATGTTGTTCCAAATTCACCAGCGCATTTTGGTGTGGTGTCCTGAGGGGTTCCAGGGCCAAAAAAGAGAAAAAAAGAAAGAAGCTAAGGTGATATCAACTGAAGTTGTCTTTCCCTGATCTGAAGGAATATAGGCTTTCCATTCCTCAGGGACCATTATTCCGTTCTCATGCCTTGGTAGCAACTAACTTGGGACAGTACAAGAGAAAAAGAGATAGATCTGCCTTTCCAAATAGCAGATTTTTGTTGTGACTACCTACTTTTTTGGTTCCTTGTGTGATTTTTTTTAGGTGAAGTTTTATTTTCAAAGGAGGAACCTATTTCTTTTATACATTTTCTTGTCACTTTTCCCCATTACTGATTCCTATTCTGACTTGTCAGTTGCAAACATAAGCATGGTAGAATATTGTATCTGAGGGAAAATTAAAAGACCTTTTGGAAAAAAAGAAAGGAAAATATGAATATTTTGTCTTTTACATTCAGAAGCAGCTCTTTATTTGCCATCATAAGTAGTTTGATCATAAAATGCATTTCAGGCTGGATTTAGGGTGATAAAAGCTCATAGAATTCATAAATATATAAACCATTTAATGTCAACATGAATTTGGGAGAATACCTCTCACTTAAAGTTACTGATTATTACAGTGTGCTTTTTAAAATGAATTTGAGATTGAGAGAGTATCTTTTTATTTCTGAGATTAGTATTCATTCAGATAACATTGTTCATTTCACTGTAATACCTTAAAATATTTATGGTGCTGTTTCTTTCTTTTGATCAAGATTGTGGCTTCTAGCGAGTTAAAATAAGCAGGAACAAAATGATGAAGATTTGCTATATTTGATCTCAGATTAACATGAACTAATTGTTACTGAGAAATTTTATTTTAGAGAGGGAAAGCTATAATGATGAATAAAGGATTGGTGTTTTTGTTTTGCTAGGCATGCATCCTGAGTATAATTTCAGTTTAAGATGAGTAAATTGATGCATCCTTGAGTACTCAGTGTAGACTTTTAAGCAAATAAGTCCCTAGTGTGCTACTTTTATTTCAAAGATAAAAATAAAGTATGGACGTATCTGGATGATAGAATGCAAACTAATGAATGCATAACAAATGCCTCATTAAAAAGAAAGCAAGGAGCACAACTGTGAGCATGATAGGGTTTTTTTAACGGAAGAGTTACTGAATTGATGCTTATGTCTGACTTTATGAAGGATTTGTACCAGTCAAAATGCTTCTATTCAGTATCAAAATTCTAATATAACATTCTCTGTTTTGATAATTATCTATCTCCTTGGTTATTTATTCCCAGCTTTGGCAATATGTACACAAATATAAAATGTGATTATTTTAGGCTATTTTTGTCATTATATTGGCACCAAGGCTGTTGATATATGCCAATATGTTTTGTACACTAGTTAGAGATGATTCCACTATTATAGAACAGAAGAGAACTAATCACTAAATTAAACATATTTTTAAACGGCTGGTTGTTAAATAAGGTAGTTTTGCAGAGATGGCCCTGAGAAGCTTGAGATTTCTCTCCTGTGAGCCATGAGAGTGAGAGAGAGAGAGAAAGAGAGATTGGAAAGGAGTGCTTAATTCTTTATTCACTGGTTGTTTACCTCCCTTGACTTGACAGGCTATTTTGGCAGCTATGTTGAAGAAAATTGGGATAGCTGTAACTGGACTGGCCCTCAAATGTTCCAACTGTGACTATTGCTTCTCCATTGCAAATTACTTCCACCCAGATATCTTTGGGGAAGTGGCAGATGGTGTTCTCATAACAATTTTGGCCAGTCTAAGTGAAGCTCTGTGGTAAGATATAAAATGAATAGGATTGCAGTAAAATTGCAATTGGAAAAGAAAGTTGACCTTTTGTCTGATTTTCAATTCTTACACACATCATAAGCATTGATTCAATGAATCAATAGCTTCAACATGCTGTCTTGTGAGAAGAAATCACATTTTCTTAACTTCAAGATATTTGAAGTTAACTTCAAGATATTTAACCCAGTAAACTTAGTGCTGGACAATTTATAGCTCCCTCTCCTTATTTAATTCACAATTATCAATTTGTCAATTCAGGTCCTATATAATTATTTTTATTTAATAAAAATTGTGATTGTTTTTCTTTTAACTTCTCCCTTAAGATATCCCGGAGTATTATATATTTATAAATTCTGTACACTGCAAAGATATTAAGGTGAAATTAAAAGCCTTGGATGTTTTACCACTGACGTCTATGAATAAATGATTTCCCATTCACTGTCTGATGTCTATATTGTATTCATTGCCTTGCCCAGAATGTATATGTTTTAATCCTCCAATTCCTGCAATCCACCTTTGCAAAAAACAAAAACAAAACCCAGGCTTTTATGTTAATCTGAAAACTGATGGTTCCATTCCTTATTAACAATCTAGAGCACTAACAGTATTAGTGTAATTTATAAATAGATCTCTAATGGGTCTATAAAATTAGCTGTCAGTTTTGTTAAACATTTTGGATAACTAGCTAATTTTGGAAGCTACCTGGAATAGCTGTGAAGAGATTAATAGTAGCCATGTCAGATGTTAACAGCCCAAATTGTCAAATCAATTTATGCTGTCTTTTACTACCACCATTGAGTCCTTTCAGGATATTATTTGAAAAAAATGTCAGGTTAGAGAACATGATGATTAGACAAATTCATGAACAAGAAGTCTTAAAAAAGTACTTGATGTTGATTCTTTCATATCAAGATAGTGTGTTCTCATATCAAAATCCTGTATCAGATCATATCAGAAAAGGCAGGTGCAGCCATACAGCTCTGTGTATTAATAATTCAGCTATGGAGGTGGTTAGTAGTATCAAGTTTTTGAGTGTGCAGCTGACAAGCAGATTAGCTTGGTCACTCATCAATGAGACACTGGTGAACCGGGCACAACAGCGCCTACATTTTCTGTGTTATATGAAAGTAGAATATCTTCCTTCCCCTATCCTAACCACTTCCTATAGAGGGACAATTTAAAGCATCTTGTCATATTTATTACTGTGCAGTTTGGAGGCATTACTGTTTTGGATAGGAAGGCTATGCAGAGAGTGATGAGGATGGCAGAAAAGATTATTGGAAATTCACTTTCTTCTATCCAGGACATAGCATATAAGTGATGCTTGCTCAAGGTCTACAGTATTGTCTGGAACACTATACATCCTCTCTATGACTGGCTTTCTTTGTTACCTTCTGGGAAGAGGCTTCACAGTATCCATAGTAGAACATCTAGATTCAGTCACAGCTTTGTTCCATATAGTATCAACCTTTTTAACTCTCAAGATTCTTTTTCTCTCTATGTATTCCAAATGATCTATGATTAATATATGTATGAAGGCCTCTTCTGCCTATCTCCAACCAATACAGTCCTGATGTTTCTTTTGTCAATTGGGCTTGCAATACTTGCTGATGCCGTCAATCCATTTTGTTTTAGGTCTCTTTTGTGGACAGTTTTTATCAAGTGTGATCCATTCTATGACTGCTTTGGTTCACTTGCCATCAGTTCTTCTTGCTATGTGCCCAGCCTTTTTCCAATGCAATTCTTTTACTCTCTTGATATCATGCACTTTCATTTGTTCGCTAATCCATGTGCAGGTCTTTATATCCTGTCTTGCAATGCTGAGCATGTATCTTTCCATGGCTTTTTGCACCACTCGTAATTTTGTATCAATTGTGAACTTAGTGTCCATGTTTCACTGGCATTGTTAGAGCCGGTAGAGGTTGTTCTTGAAAATTATGCTTAGCTTGCCAAATAGCTGACAACCACATTTAACGCACTGTTCAATTTTCTTTATTGTATCATCTTCCATTTAGGTCCATTGGCCAAGGTATACGTAGTGGTCTGCTATGTCTAGTTTTTTTCCAGATATAAAGATTTTCCTTTCTTTGGTGAATTTGTTAAACATGATCTGGCTCTTTTTCAGATTTATTTTTAAATCAAATTGTTCTCCTGCTTTATACAGCTCTTGTATGTATCTTTGTCACTCTTCTGGGTCTTATGAGATGAAAACAACATCATCTGCAAATTTTAAGTGGTTTTAACAGGCACCATTGATTTTTATTCCATCTTTTGCCCAGTTTAATTTTGCGAAATCCTTCTTCAAGGCAGGCTGAGAAAAGGATAGGTGATATTGTATCACCTTGTTATAGACCTCGTTCTATGTTGACCTCCACTTTAAGATCATTAAGGCAAATTGTTGCCATTGTTTTTTATATATATTGATTGTAGCAAGTTTATGTAAGCAGTGTCTATGCCTTGGTTGAGCAATGCACTAATTATTGTTTGCTGGAATACTGAGTCAAATGCCTTTTTGTAGTCAATGAAAGTCATGCACAGAATATATATATTCTTTGCTGAGCAGGCATCAGCATTTCATTTTTAAATGTGTGCCAATGTGTTCACAGAAAAAAGTGGCAATAAAGTTTTATATTATCATTTTATCTTACCTTACCTTACCTGTCTACCCTACCTTACCTTACCATACCTTACCTTAGTTTATCCTATATCAGTGGTGCCGAACGTATGGCCCGGTGCCAGAGGTGGCATTCAAAGTCATCTCTGTAAACATGTGCACCGTTGCCCCAGCACAGATTTATTAAAAAGCCAGAGGGACACAGGGCTCCTCTTCTGCTCTACACATGTGCCTGAGGACATTTCTGACATCACCCGCCCCTCTGCCCAGCAGCCCAATGGGAGTGCTTCCTTCCTCCCCTGACTGGGGTAAGGCAGGTGGCTCACATGAGGCGCAAAGTCTGTGGTGAAGGTAAAAGAACGGAGATGAGCTAGGTTGAAGTGGGCCACAGAAGCTGGGGTAGGCTGCCAGAAGGCCCAAGGTGAACCTGGGTAGGTCACAGACACCGGGGGGCATTGATGGATGTGGGTATGCAGTGGGACATGATGGCCATGGGGAGCATATAAGATGTGTTGGCTATGATTGCTGCCTTGAGTTATTTGTAAAAAATAATAAAGGCAGAATATAAAATAAAATAAACAAACAAACAAATAACCAGAATATGGGATTTTGAATGAAACCTACACCATTTTATCTAGTTTGGGCAAAAACAGGACTATGGAATTTTGCCCTACACTAAAAAAAAAAAGCAACCAGTATTTTGTTTGCTTCTTTTTCCTTGTCATGGTTAGCAGAACATATAATGTAAGTGCTTTAATAGATATCACTAAACAATAATCTCTGATTCATGATAAACTAGCACCGCATACTTTACAGTCTGAAAACAACCACTAGCACAGCATTAAGACAAATTGGGAGAGCATCAACTTTTTAATGAAAAAAGTATTTGAAATGAATTTGAGAAGATATTTTCTTCTTTTTTTTTAATAGAAAAAGTTTTTATTGGTCAACAATAAACAAAATTATAGCTTACAATATGTAGA
>JANHFO010001766.1:111525-129065 GCA_032468095.1 Pareas carinatus
TGTTCAAGTCTTCTCCTGTGTAAGATAGAGAATATCTTGGTGACTTTTCGGCAAGGTCTCATTTGCCATCTTCAGGCTGGTGCTTTTGGCTTCTTGCTAGTCTGGACTAGCAATAAGCCAAAAGCCCCAGCCTAAAGATGGCAAGTGAGACCTTGTCAAAACATCGCCAAGATATTTTCAATCTTACACTGGAGAATACTCGAACACACCTAGACCTGCATACCTGTATCATGAAAATCTACAAAAACAAACATATATATATATATACACACGGCCCCTCCTCCCATAAAAGGGGCCATACTAGGTGTTGTAACATGATTTAAATACTGCCTCCCTAGCCAGCTGACACAGGAAGAGAATTCCTAGCTTAGTGGTCAGTACATCTGCCAAAGATGTGAGACTTCCAGAGTTCAATTTCCAGTAAAAGAATATGGCCGGCTGATGAGAGCTAATAAGTACAAAGTAGATCTATCCTGATCTTCCCTGAATTTATTTATATGCCAGAACAAAAAATATAACATACATATATATATATATATGAATATATATGAATCAGCCTTCTCGAGCTTAAGTTCCATAATATAACTTGCCAGTTAAATAAAATCAACAAGGATATAATTCAACTAATTAATTGAAGGGACTTGAAGCAAGTTAACTTTGTCAGAGCACACAGGATGAGCAGACATTAGGGGAAACAGGTATAAAATAACCAGGCTTTATATCATTTACCACTCTATGTCATAATCAGCATTTAAATTGCATCACAAAGCCAGCTGGTGATGAGTGATGCTTGTGTAACAGAGTGTTATATAGGGATAAGAAGTCAAGCCCATCATTGCTCAGGCAGCCATATTCTGGACCAGCTGTAGCTTCTGATGATCTTCAAGAGCAGCTTCGTATAGAATATGTTATCATAGTCTACCTGCAAGTTGGTCAAGGTATGAGTGGCCATGAGGAGAGCCCTTCAGTCTGAAAACAGGTGCAACTTCTGCCCAAATAATTAGAATGAAAATTCATCAGTCTTTTCTTATTTGCTTCCAGCCAGGTTTGATGGATTGGGAACTGATGTCTGAAAGACATCAGATTAGAAGGACTATGACACTTAGTCCTGATCTTATGGTTAGATGACCAAAGCAGATAGAGTGAAAACAGTGAACAATTTAGCTTTTATTAATAAGCAAGATATGTGAGATGCTACCCTAATTGTAAGTCATTGTTACTGATCTTATGGTTAGATGACAAAGCAGATAGAGTGAAAACAGTGAACAGTTTAGCTTTTATTAATAAGCAAGATATGTGAGATGCTACCCTAATTGTAAGTCATTGTTATTATTTGGTAATAATGATATTTATTTAGTGTATAGCAAAATTGTTAAAAAGTACATCACAATTACATTCTCAGTGAGCAAATATGAAACTGTTTATTTACAAATCAAAGATAGACTATATAGTCAATACATGATGGGGTTGCATACAGAAAATCTTTATGGTTTTCCTGATATGCACTCAGAGGGTGCTGTTTCAAAATATGTCACACTATTTGTTTTAGAGTACCATAGCTACTTTCTGAAGAGGAGAACTTTCTCTGTTTATGGAGGATGCTAGCATACCTGCCATGTTTGGTCCTAATCCTATTGAGGATTGACCAGGTCTTACAGGGTAGAGTGAATCTTTTTGATTCAGCTGTAAAGGAGAGAATGTTGTAACATTCTGGAGGAACAATAGAGGACCATTCTTGCATCCAAGCCTGAAACAGATTGAATACAGCAAATTTCTGGCTATCCTAAATGGTGGATGTCTGGAGAAAAATCTATTGTTCAGACCACCAGTGATATTCTGCATTGATTGGCAGGTGTATATTACTAATTATTTTCTAATACTCTCACAGTAGAGTGTTTTCCCTTTATAGATGTGATGGAGGAATATGACTCAAAACCGGTAACCCAAAAATGAGGATAGATGCCTGATATGGTGCATATAGTGCAATTTAGCTGTGTGTAGATCAGTCTGGTATGGTTACTATTCATCCAGATTCTAGAAAAAATATTCTGCTATTCAAAAGATGAGGCCAGGTGAAAGATGAGGAATCCCATGTAGAACCATACAGATTTTGTAAGATATTATTTCTTTATCGCAGTTTGGCTGCAGTTTCTTGAGATGTTCTCTGAAGGACAATGTTCTGTCAAGAGTAACCTTTTGGTATTTCAGTATTTGTTATGAATAAGAAGAGTATTCTCAAACTACATATTTAGTTCACAGTGGACCATCTTGTGATTGAGATAGAAGAATGTTACTTCAGTCATACTAGGCTTTGATTGAAGTGTCTATTTGTGAAAATATTGTCCTAAGATAGATAGATTAGTGGTCAGTGTTTCTTCAGTATATTCCATGGACTTTCCTTGTAAGTCTAATGCCCAATTTCAGTCAACCATTATATTTGGTAGGTACCAGATGATAAAAACTGCCTTTTGTTCCTGTCTCAACTTATTTTCCAAACAAGATCATTAGGTAATTAGTATCCCTCAGTGAAACTACAGATGTGTCACATAGATAAAACTGAGAGTAGGGAAGAAAACTATATATAGTACCTCGAGTTCCTTAGATAAGAGGAATAGCAGGTTAATAATGTAATAAATAAATGTCATTTCTGATCATACTTCATTGGTAACAAAAAGGCTTGGTAGATAAACTAAAGTAATTTTTGTTTTATTGTAAAAATCAGACATTATTCCTTCATTCTGAAATTGGGGCTCTACTATTGATGACCCACACTGCTGTGCTGCCAGGATAGCAATGGCTGCAAGAGGTTGATGAGAGAACGTTGTCCAAAAATATCAGTTATGATATATGGCAATTCAACCCATTTGTGTGTGAGAGAGGGGGGAAAGAGAAAGAAAGAGATGGAGAGACAGAGAGAGAGAGAATCAATTTGTAGGAACTAAGCCTTCAAACTTTTCCTAAATGGTTAAAGCTTTCTATGTCTCTCTAGCAATAGCACTTAGACTTATGTACCACTTTGTAGTGCTTTACAGAGTCAGCATATTGTCCCCAACAATCTGGGTCCTTATTTTACCAACCTTGGAAGGATGGAAGACTGAATCAACCTTCTGCAGATCAGGATCGGACTCCTGGCAGATGGCAGAATTAGTCTGCAATACTTCATTTGAACCACTGCGCCACCACAACTCTATCTTCCATAGTCCTAAAGTTTGTGGGGTTTTTTTAGGAAAAAAATCTTTGAAAATTAGTACTGTACATTTAAAGAAAGTGCAGCTAGCTGTCAGATCTTCAAATGCTATTGTGCTTTTTTATACAGTTGGAGGTCTTATTTGTAGTAACCTTCTTTTGACTATGCACTTTTATCTAATTTGCTAGATTTAACACTGTTGAGCAAATAGATTTATTTCAGTTATAAGTAGCAGACAAATATTTAATCATGACATCAACTGTAAAATAAAATTCACTGAGTCTTCACAAATATTTGTCAACAGAAAATCAATGTTTGTAATGTATTCACTAGTGTTTGAGGTTTTTTTAACCATGAATCAGAAATCAATCCATGGGGCTCGGGGAGGCCTGCAGAGAGGCCATCGCCTTTCATTAGAAGCCTCCCCGAACCCCATGGAGCGATTTCTGACCATCCGTGGAGCTCTGGGACGCTTCTAAGCAGTCCAGTCGCCCATTCTACAGGCCTCCTGAAGCTCTGCGGGGGCCGAAAAATCAATCCGCAGGCCTCGGGGAAGCTTCTAATGAAGGCCCGAGGCCTCTCTGCAAGCCTCCCTATGGGCCATGGATCGATTTTTCTGCAGCAGCAGAGCTCAGGGATGCTTTTAAGCAGCCTAGCCGCCCATTCTACAGGACTCCTGAAGCTCCCACCAGCGAAAGGAAAGGAAAATGAAATGATTGACTCCACTAGGATTGGTAGGTAAATAAAAGGGAAGACAAAACTTATATGCCCAAGAATATCGTGGGGGGGAGGAAGCGGCGATTTGGCGATTTGGGAAATAACTATATTAGGAAAAAATTGCTAAAAGACTTTAAAGACTTTAATTCGTGAATCTACCCCTCTGGTTGGATTTAAGAGAAAATTGAGCTGCAATAAGGAATTTAAAATGAAAGAGAGAGTGGTTAAGTGCTGGACTAAAATGAAAAAATTAGATAGTTCAATGAGTAGAAGGGAAATAGAAGAACATAAAGATTTACATTTGGAACATTGTGAAAAGGAAGGAAGAAAAAATTAAGGAAGAAAAGACTAATTTGGAACTAAAATACAGATGTAGTGTGGATTACAAGAGACTTAAAGGGGGAAGTGGAAAAAAAAGAGGTGGAACAAAATGGAATCAGCACAAGAAGACTCAGAAATAAGCCGCTTGAGAAATCAAATTTTAGAAAAACTGGGGGAAATAGCAGAAAGATTAGAGGAAGAAAGGAAGCAGAGAAAGGAAAGAGTGAAAGAAATGGAAATTAGAATAAGGTCAGTTGAATTAGAAAGCCGATGTGGAATGGAAAAAAAAGGAACCCCAGGAGAGCATTGGGAACCAGAGGAGTAGAGGAAAAAGGGAATTCTTCCAAAGAAGGAGAAAAAATCAGAAGGTGTAAAATTCTAGCTCAAAGGAGAAGGAAGAGCAAAGTTGTGGAAATAGGCAAAGTAAAAGTCCAGAGGGTGAGGAATGAAAGAAAGGCAAGATGTAAAGGAAAAGAAAAGCCAAAGAATAAAGAGAGAAGGCAGGAAAGAGAAAAGGAGAAAACTAAATGGAAGGAAAGAGAGAAGGAGATTAAAAGGAAAGAAAGGGAAGGGAGGTTTGGAAAGAAAAAGGATGGGAAAGGAAGCCTGCAAAATTTAAAAGCATATGTAAGAAAATTATTTATCAGGAAAAGTATATGTTAGGCTGAATTTTGAAAAAGATAATTGCTGGAAAAATGGTTATAGAAACATGGAAAGTGAGAGAAAGAGGCAATGATTTAAAGAGACTTAAATGAGTAAAAGTGAATTTATATAGGAAAATAAATAAAGATGGGGATAAATATATAGAATGGTGATGGATTAAGAAGTTGATGATGATTATTAGATAAGGGTGATGGAAAAGGGAAATATTTGTATATGTATAATTTATTATAATAACAATAAGGATAATCTTACATAATATTAATAAATTTTTGAACCCTCAAAAAATAAAAGGAAGCAAATGAAACCAAATAGCAGGATGTAATAAAATAGGAATTGAGAAGATAAATTATGGGGAAATGGAGAAAGAAAAATGGACAGGATAAAATGTAATATGGTGTTAAAAGGTAAAATGAATAATGAAATGTAAAAATAATAGTTGATGTAATGAATGAAGTATATAAATTGGAAAACAATTACCATATTTTTGGCACCATAAGATGCACTTTCCCTCCCCAAAAAAGGGGGGGAAGTATAGGCGTCTTATGGAACAAATACTCCCCAAAAGTGTGGGAGATCACTCCGCAGGACGCCAGGGATGCTCCAATTCAGCCTGCAGGGCGATCCTTCGGCTTTCGAGCATCCCGTGGAGCGATCTCCATGCACCCGGAAATCACTCCATGGGATGCTCCAAAGCCGAAGGATCACCCTGGAGGCCAAACTGGAGCGTCCCGCGGAGCGATTTCCGCGCATCCGCGGGGTGCCAGGAATGGTCCAGTTCGTCCTGCAGGCCAGTTTCCAGACCTTGAATCGCCTCGCGGAATGCCTCTCGGCGCCCTGCGTCTTATGGTCCAGTGCACTTTATGGTGCGAAAAATACAGTATGTAATTTAATATTGGCGACGGACTCAAATATGAAAATAAGTAAGGGAAGAGAAAGAAGAAAGGGGAACTGATAATGGGAAAAAAGAGAGAGAGGAAAAAAGAAAAAAGAAAGAGATAGGAAAAAAAAGTAGAGAAAGTGAGAAGGTATGAGAAAGAAGAAAAGAAAAGGATAAAGATAGAGGGTAGAAAAAGATAAGGAGAAATGTTACATATTTGAGAGCTGAAACCAATTGTAAAAATTTGATATGTTGATATAAATTTAAATTATGGAGTTTGGAAATGATGGTGGAAAAAAAGAGAATTGAGGTTGTGTTGAGTAGGTTATTCAGGGTATTAAAGACCATAGGGGATAAAAGGGAAAAAATAAGGGTTAGATTAAAGTTAAATTTAAATTTAAAAAATTAAAGGGAAAAATGGATGAGGCTGAAAGAGGAATCATAAGGTATTTTATAGATAAATGGGAACAATAAAGTGATGTGAAAGGAGAGGAATGTGACCATTTGGAAATGTGAAAATTAAATTCAAAAGTGAAGGAGGGAAAGGGAAAAAAACAAAATTACATTATTTGATAGAAATGAAATTGGAATGAAATCAAATTGATGTACCTGTAAATAAAGCAAAGTTTAGAAGGTAAAAGGAAAGAAATTATGTGAGAAGCGCTTTATAGAGGGACCTTTTGGGCTGACGGTAAGGAGAAAAGGGGGATTGATAAGAGAAGGAGATAAAGTAAAGGAAGGAGGTTGAAGGAAATCAGAAAAGAGGGTAAAATAGAAAGATGGGATAAGGGTAGGATTTAGAGTTAAAGTTAAGGTTAAGGGAAGGGGTTAGTTTAAGGTGGGGGAATTAAGATTAAGATAGGAATAGATAGAGGGTTAGATTGAGGGCTAGCATTAGGGATAGATTTAGGATTAGGGATTTAGAATTAGAGTTAGAGTTAGGATTGAGATTAGGGTTAGAATTAGGTTTGTATTAGTGTTAGGGATAGATTTAGGGTTAGGGTTTAAGAGTTAGGGTTAGAGTTAGGTAGGATTAGAGTTAGAATTAGGCTCAGACTTAAGAGAAAATTAAAGCACATCAAAAGGCATGAAGAAAGAGAGAAGAGGGGAGAGAGAAGAGGAAGGTAGATATGGGTGGGGGGAGAGAGAGAGAGAGAGAAAGGAGGTATAAGGCCAAAGGGTCCCTCACGGAGCAATTAAAATTAAAATATTTACAATGTATTTATTATGGTACATACCTAGTTCTTGACAAGGATAGAGGGGAAAAGGAATTGTAAATATAGTCTCGAAAATTTTAGGGAACTAGCTGATTTAAAGGTAAAAGAATATGAATAAGAGATGGTTAAAGAATTTATAAATGAGGATAATGAAAAGTAAAATAAAAGATAAAACAAAAGTTAAGAATATATGGATAAATTCTAGATTATAGGTATGTGATTGAAAAAATGGATATACTTATGGGGACAGACTCAAATATGGAACAAAAAAAGTAAGTAAGAGAAAAGCCAAGAAAGAGAAAAGAAAGGAAATAGAAAGAAGGGTAAAGAAAGGTAATAAAGTTTAAAACTAGAGAAAGAAAGAAAGGTTAAAGAAAGAAAGTGGGTGACGGAGAAGGAAACTGTAATATGCAGATGAAAGAGCAGATGGGAGTGGAAAAGAAAAAGTAGGAACATGAAAGTTAAAAAGATGAGAGAGAGAGAGAGAAGAGAAAGTGTAAAGATAAAAGAAAGGGGAAGGATGGATGGAAAAGAAGAAGGGATAAAAGGGAGGAAGTAAGAGAGAGAAAAGTTGAGAAAGAGAAAAGAAAGGAAATAGAAAGAAAGGTAAAGAAAAGCAAAAGAGAATGTAAAACCAGGAGAAGAAAGAAAGATTAAAGAAAGAAAGTAGGTGATGGAGAAGAAATTTGCAATGTGGAGATGAAAGAGTAAAAGGGAGTGAAAAAAGCAGGAATTTAAAAGTTAGAAGCATGAGGAGAAAGAGAGAAGAAAAAGTGGAAAGGTAAAAGAAAAGGGAAGGATGGATGGAAAAGAAGAAGGGAAAAAAGTAGGAGGTAGATAAGAGAAAAGTCGAGAAAGAGAAAGGAAAGGAAATAGAAAGAAAGGTAAAGAAAAGCAAAACAGAGTTCAAAACTAGGAGAAGAAAGAAAGATTAAAGAAAGAAAGTAGGTGGTGGAGAAGGAAATTGCAAAGTAGAGATGAAAAAGCAGATGAGAGTGGAAAAGAAAAAGAAGGAATTAGAGATTTTAGAAAAATGAGAAGAGAGAGAGAGAAAGGAGAAGGGTAGATGGGTAAGAAGAACCAATTTGAAGAACTTTATGTCTCCGCCCTTAACAATATTGGTAGATGCAAATTTATAAAAAATTGAAGCTATTGGTCTCGACAATAGAGGGAAATTTAGCAATTTATGTTTATTATGAAGGATTAGTATGAATAGAAATTAAGAATAGATTGATGAAATATGATAAATAAGTAGATATACGATAGGATGGATAAAATGTTGTAGAATTTAAAATAAAAATGACTGATGGTAAGATAATAATAAAGTAAGAAAGGAGAAAGGAGAAAGGAAGAATAGGAGCAGAAGAAGAGAAGAAAAGAAAAAGGAAGAAAATCAAGGGAAAGAAGTGAGGAAGAAGGCAGAGAAGGAAAAAAAGAAGAAAGCGAGATGTGAAAGATAATAATTTATGTTTGATTGTATGGTGTCGCCTTGCTATGATTGTTGATATAAATGCGTAATATAAAACAAAATTAAAAATTCTCTCTAAAAAAATTCATTTTCACTGCAATCCATGTTCTCTGCAAAATTTTCCAGTTTGAAAGAAATCTAACAAAATGTGATTACTGAGTAGTTAATTTTGAAATCAAATGCATCATTTAAATGAATTAGTTTGAACAGACTATTTCCATCAGGCAGAATTTTGGAAGTCTTTCAAACTATAGACAATAATTTACTCCAACAGTGAGCACAATACAAACATATCTTTATTTTCTTGATAGTAATCCATTTTAAATTTATACTATCTTTGGTCCCTTACTTGGTGTTCTTATATTTTTATTGTGTTTGTGTGTGTGTGTGTGTGTCTGTGTCTGTGTTACTTTCACTGACAATCACATCTGGTAATAGATATCATGACAAAGGGACATGATCTGGATATTGTGATTTTCCACAGACAAGATATTGGAGTAAAAATAAGTTCTTCATTAAAGAAATCATGATGGCAAGTTTGCAAGATTAAGGGATGGTTGCAAGTTAAGTATTTTTTTTTTAATAGAAAGCTTAGAAAACAAAATTCTTGTTCAGCCAAAGGCATGTATCCCATTGCACATTCCCACCACTAAAACAGTAATATAAACTGGGACAGATTGTCCCCTGCTAATGTATTTGCCTTAGGAAAATTATAGTGTTATGCAGAGTATTAAAACTGCACTAAATCTAAATGTAAAGTGTGGAATTCTTAAAATGCAGTTTCTTTTAAATGTTAATACTTTTCTCTGAAAATGAAACGATCTTCTCCATAAAGTTACTCAATCTAATGTTGATAAAGTTTAGCTTCTTACATTTTTGTTCAGAGAGATAAATGCAACAAATAAGAAGACATGTATTATTCACAAACTTTTATAGAAACATCTTGTACTTTTAACATGAGTTCACAGTCGATGTGCTTCCTTTTTCAGAATTACTGAAATGTGTTACATTTCCCAAGTGTAAAATATGTTTGGATTTTTTATTCATGATGGTGTACATAGTGTGTTCCCATTAAGATTAGCAATTGTAGCACAGTCCTCCCACCCCCCAAAAAATCTCTTTATTTGGTCATAATTAAAGGGCATAATGTTGATTTTAATTTGTCCACAGGTGAATTGAAACAATGGCATTTGAATAATTGTGAACATTATCTCAAATGTGGGTGATCTATCCATTCAAATATCTTCCCCACCACCATCATAATGATGATTTCCTGTTACGCTTATTTATTATCACAAAAGCAGCAGACTGCAATAGGAAAGGCGATGAAAGTGTCAGAATGTCTATGTGTGTCTATATCTGTGTGTGTGTGTCTATGCAATGTTGTAGGTTATATGATATGAAGAAAACGTTAGGGGAATGCTGCTTGCTTTTCACTGAAATCAGAATTCTCTACGATGACTTTGCTTATAAGAATTTGCTCCTTTTTTAGTTCTTGTAGGCCTAACCTTTTTGTAGCTTATGTATACCTCCCTTTAGTGTAACGTTAAATGTATACACTTTTTTCCAAAAATGTGAATACCAAATGAACAAAAATAATAAAAAAGGCAGTAAAACTTTGGGAAATGTGAATTTATTGTAGCAGCACTTCACAGCTTTGGAAATCCTACCATAGAACAGTTCGTCTGTTACTTAATACCCTCCAAATTACTAAACTGGAAGTTCCTTAAATTCCCATTTAGGAAAGTAGAATACATCAGATTGGAAAGGATGCTGTAATATGAGAGAGTTTGGGAGGGGAGACAGACAGACAGACAGACAGAGAACACATGAAGTTCTTATCAAATCTACAATTATATGGCTATCTTTATTGATAAGGAGTAGAATTCTTGATTTTGAGACTTCCAGGGAGTAATGGTGGATTAAGAGAGTTTCTTGTCTTCAGAGCCGAAGACTGCAGTGGAAAGTAGACTTGGTGAAAGAATCAGTTTCTGGAATTCATCTCCAGAGAAGGAGAGGACTTGGGATCACCCAGAGGACTCCTTACAAATCCCCCTCCCACATGACAAGACATAAAGTAGCCATCCCCAACAGGTTTTAGTACTCTGGAAGTTAGAAGAAATAGCTGTGATTATACCCTTTGATAAGGACACCGGGTTCACCCACTTTCCCACTTAATCGTTTTTATTGGAAATGGTTTATAAATTACTTTTTGACATTAAGAGCCTTCAGAAGGGGCTCTTAATGGGAAGGGCTTTATTTCACTGGGCGATTTTCCTCCATCTGATAGCAAGAAAGGATTTATGTAAGTTTAAAACTTAAAGAAAAACTTTTTTTATTTCAAAATAAACAACAAAGGAATTATTAGAATGTTGATTTGGAGAAGATTTTAAAGGGTCAGATTGCCTGGATACGGCTTTGAAAAAATACAAGAATATTTCTTGTTGTTAAAATTCCCATTAAAATATATGAAAATCTGAGTTTAGGTGTAAGAAATCTCTTCCTGGGAAATGTTCTGGATGAGAGAAAACATGATACGAGGAGACCTTGAAAGCTGGTTACTAGAGGCAACCAGAAAGAATTAAAAATTATAATTAAAAGAACATTCTCACTAATGCATAAGGGAGAAAAATATTTTAACTCTGGAATTGTTTAAGAATATTTAAGAACTTACTATTTAATAAAAATGGGCTTAAAAGAAAAGAAAGAATAAAATGTAGCAGAAAATCAGGCTGTTTTGGATATGGATTTAAAACTGACAGGATATAAAACTGGCATTGACAAAGATTTTATTAAGAACCAACAAGTTTTCAACTTAAAAGGGACCCACAAGTAATAAACCAGAAGAATGATTTGGATATGTGGATCTTAACCCAGAAAAGTGGACAATTTTCTTACATTAAATTTACAAAGACAGCTTTTATACATATGAAGGGATTTCTAAGAAAAGCAAAACTACCTAAAAGAAATAATAAAGATCTTAAAACTGAAACTAAGATATACAAAGTGGGTCAATTTGATCAAGATTAAATTGTATATGATCCTTTCTTTACTGACACCTCTAACAGTTTCTTGTAGGGCAAATTTAACCCAATTAATCTGAAAAAATATTATGCAAGTGGTTTTGCTTGAAGGAGGAAAGTGTTACAGTGGTATCTTGGTATTCATCATTAATTGGTTTCAGAAGATGTAATGAGTACCCAAAACAAGTAAACAAACAATTTTTTCCCATAAGGAAAAACATAGTGCAAAGCAGCTGACGCCCCAAGTTCTAGCTTCTGTGCTGAATACCAACAAACAATGAATACCGGGACAAAATGTTCACTTCAAAATGCATTGTGTACCAAATTTGATGAGTTCCAAAGCAGTTGAGCGCCAAGTTTCCACAACCCCTATTGCTTCTGAACGGCTCTATTTTTTGCAGACAGTCTCAGTAGCAATCTTTCAGGTAGGCTGGGTTAAATCTGTTTTGCTACAGGAATCACAAAGTGGGGTGGGAGGGAGAAACGTAAGTACTGGAAAGAAGAAATTAATGGAGAATAAAACAAGTTCTTAAAATGTCATTATTTAATGATTCTTTTTATCTGGAATAAGATATTAATTTATCATCAGCAAAACTGAGTACTACTTGAATCAGAATCGTCACTGAATTTGATGACATAGTTAACCAAACTATACATTATGATAAAGGACAATCTTAACCTTGTGCCTTTGGCATAGTTCTTTGATCTGAGCATTCAGTTTTAATCCATTTGAAGGCTTCCAGGTTATCACTGCAAGGTGAGCAGCAAGATATTTTAATGAATTATGGTTGCTGTTTTATAAGGTATGAAGCCCAATTGTTCTTAAAAAGACATTCTACAGCTCAGTGTGACTTTTCAATAGTGTGGTGCCTGCCTTGATATTTCTGACTCTTCATAAATAATTTTGATGAAAGATAGAGACACGACACAGTTACATACAGAGATTTGATTGGTTAATAGTGACATGAGAAAGATAAATTCTGTTTAACTCTAGTTTCCCCCTTTTTTTAGAGAATGTCAATTTCCTAGTGGCAAATTTGTCTATATTCGAAAGTACTATTTCATCATAATGAAAGATACATTTTAGCAGAAGTTCAAATATCTTTATCATGTTTGAGCTCCAGCAGCAATAATTTAAAACTTACATTTATCAAAGGAAAAGATAGAAAATGGCTTATGTTGACCTGCAAGATAATTAATGGATTATTAAATAATGGATTATTAACTAAATCATTGCTCTGTTGCCCACTTTTTGCATTTTAATCATTTATTTGGAAAAAAGCATAAAACATTTCAGGATGATTCTAAGGGAACCTTAATCATTGTATCACAGCACCAGATCTCATTCCCTGAACATAGCTGGTATTTGGTGTCCTGGAAGACTAATATATGATTTCTATCGATTTGACATTAAAATGAAATAAAATTGCAGTATTAAGAGATAGATTTTTCTTACATTATTTTCAATACCCCTTTCATCATCTATATTTCACATTCCTGTAAATAAGACAGCTACAGGTCAAATGAAATATGACTTCTCATTCAAAAATTGTGACATAAAACCTATTGTTTCAAACTATTAATTTTGTATACTAAAAAAATGTAATTTTATAGTCATCTTATCCTATCAAATTTAGAATATTTTCAAATATAGAATAGTGAGCATTCTTCTACCACACTGAGACGATATTAGTGTAAGAGTTTGTTATGGAACTGGAGTTTGTTCATTGTAATGCTCAGGGTTGTTACAACATTGTAAAATTGGGAAGCATTATTTATAATATGTTGAAAAAATAGTTACATCATTTATCATTAAACTGTATAGTTATTTCCTCTGTAAAACACTTCTGAAACAGAAATTTGCATAGACATGTATCATTTAACAACCAAAAATATAATATTTATAAAGTCAGAATAAATATGGTATATGTTAAATGCTACTGCATATTTAAAACTATGTTACTAAATCCCCTTTTAAAATCTAGGTTTGTATATAGGAATGAAACAATTCTCTAAAAGAAAGTTACTAGTGGTTTAAAAATCTTTATTCTTTGAAAAATTTTAAGAAGTTTCACACTAAGAGGGAGCTCCAAATCATTTCCTGTTTTTTTCTGGTTTTGAGCATCAATCATTTTGTAGACAGAATAAAATTGTCCATTCATTATTTATTTATTAAATCTGTATAGCCTCCCTTCTCATAAAATACAATCATTGTATAGCATATAACAGCTGAACAACAATAAATATACAGTAAAATCAAGAAATATAAAAATATAAAATCCAGATTAAAAAAAAATGTTATAAAAACAAATATGCAAACTCTAGACCAGGGTTTCCCAATCTTGACAACTTTAAGACGGGTGAACTTCAACTCCCAGAATTCCCCAGGCAGCATGGAAATCTTGCAGAAAAATGTAATTTGGGTTGGAAACAAGAGAGGGATTCATTATTTTTTATCTCCAGGAACTGAAGAGAACATTGCCCAGATCAACCGATCAACAAAACTAGTTTTCCTTAGTAAATATGTGAATCAGTTCACAGGGATAAATCTGACATTAATCGATATCTCTTATTTAATGAACCTGAACAACAATGGGAATCTATTTTTCATTAGTTATTGTATTCAAGAATTTAATATTATCTTATTCCTACAGGTAAAGTAGAAATCTACATGCTTGATTGTATATAAGGCAAGTACGTGTGATAGCCAAGTGAATTTAGAGAGTGAGCAATATTTTATTAACGTGATATAAAATATACTTTTATACCTCATGAACAATGTGTGAATCCAGTATGAAATAAAGGGAGTCAGCACACCAGAAAAATTTGATTATAGTGCACCCCTGTTAAAATGTAAGAGCATTTGGTATTCATCATCTTATTTTTTTTTATCGAGTGAAGAAAGTATGTATGTAAATAAAACCAGATTGAGATTAAGTTGCAACCTTGATCAATTAATTTGTCACTGGCAATTAAAATGACCAAAATACTCTGTTTTATCAGAATTGTGTAAGTTCTACTTACTAAGTGGTTCTCTAGTACAGGGGTCCCCAACCATTCTTGATTGTCAGCTCGGTGCAGAGTGGGGGGGAGAGGAGTGAGTGCACGTGTGCTCATGCACCAATCGTGGTGCCGCGATCACATGGCAATCACATATGAGCGTGTGCACCAATCGCTCAAGTGGTGCTGTGTGCACGGACACACTGGTGTGCATATGACAGCCCATCACTCACGTGACCTGGTTGGCAAGAGGCCATGGCCCGGTAGATTGGGGATCCCTGCTCTAGTGGTTAAGGCACCAGACTAGAAAGCAGGAAACCATGAGTTCAAGGCTCGCCTTAGCTAGCCATGAAACCCAGCTGGATGACTTTGGGCCAGTCACTTTCTCTCAGCCCAACTCACCTCACAGAATTGTTGTGAGGAAAACAAGAGGAGTAAGGTTTGTTGGATATGTTTGCCACCTTGAATTATTGGTAAAAATAATAAAGATGGGATACAAATAAATAATCAACTCAAAGTTTGTTTTTGTTAGAATCTGATGGAACCCGTAATAAAAAAATATCTGATGCATACAGCAAGAAATAATTCTGACTGAAATAATAATTATTTTGTTACATGTGTAACAAGTGTCACATGAGAAAAGAAACAATTATTTGAGGGAATGATTATTGAATAATCTTTCTTTTTGACTTACTTATAAACGTGTGTATGCAGAACTCAGTGGAGATTATTTCTCTGTAAACCTGCATGATATCAGACTGAATACATCCAATATATGCAGAATGTTTCCGTTGTAAAATTAATATATTTATGCAAATAATAATAGTACTTTTTAAAAAAAATGCTGGAATAAAATCAAATGTGGTCAGCATCTTATATTCAGCAATGGAACTGGCTGTTCAGAAAGCAAATTAATTGATGCACCCCAGTAGAGATGTGCTTGCAGAATTGCCCAGCCTTTTTCAGTGTATTTTAGAAAATAAAAATGTGAAGTAAGCAAAGTGAGCTGCTTAATATAGTTTCATCATGTCATAGATTTATTCTGTGTATACCTTTAGCTTACTTCTGCACTGTGATGTTCTTCTTGGCAATAGAAATATTTATCTCCATAAATATTGCTCAGTAAGGAGGGATAAAAAGGAATGTGGATATGTGGATATGGTTGTGTATCTTGTGAATGTAAAACTAATACTGACTTGGGATAAAACCTTCTCCCTGTCCTCTTTCTCCATGCTGTGAATAATTTTCTAAAAACTATTCTACACCTTTACTAGCATTCTACATTTCTTAAAGTAAAATAAATTAAGAAATATCTGGTTTTACTCATATGGCTATTCAAATCTCCTGATTGTCTCCTATGATTTAAAGCTGCTGAGGTAGAAAATGAATTTTATTTCAAAAAGCTCTGAAGGATTCTTGGATGTATTGCTTTTTACCAAGATGTTTTTCTCTTTTTTTCATCTTTCCCCTCTTCCAATCAAGATAAATTAAGGTTGCTTTTCAACTCCTTTCTGTCCAATATTAAATGATGCTGACTAGTTCCCATGAAATGGCTCAGACCTGGAAGAAGTATGTTTGATAAGCAGCTTGGATTGTGCTAATGAGGCTCTAATTCAGAATGGAAATTAGTCTGTTTAAACATATGTTACTGCTCTTCTAAAAAGAATGCTCTCTTGATTACTGAAGTAAAGACCTGGATTGAAAAGTTAATTTTGATTTTGGTTGTGGACAAGCTAAAGGATAATTGAGAAGCAAATGTAATCAGGGTTGCCACTGTTTTAAAACTGCTGTGCTGAGAAACAGAGAGTAATTACACATAGACTTCAACAAAACCTGAAGCTGAATTCTGAATTTTATTTATTTGTTTATTCAATGTCTATAGCTGTTCGACTCAATCAAGTAACTCTCAAGTGACCTCCACGATAGCTTTTTTCTGTCCCTTCAAATAAGGAGCTAGAGAAGCCAAAAGAGGAGCTAGAGAAAGTTGTTCATACGTTTTTGAAATCACTTTATGTATGTATTTTCTGGCACCAAGACAGAATTATATAATTACATTAAGATACAAAGCTAATGTAACTTCATAACTAGATTTCTTCCCTTGCCTAGCTAATTTTATTAACAATGTAGCATACAGAGGGACCATTAATATTTGGATGGGTAATATATTAGTATGTATTAATAAATACATATATACAAATATGTATTAAAATGCATATATACCTAGCCTAACATTGAATAGTGTTATAGGAATAGTTAATTAAATGATGGGAGTTGGAGGAAATGAATAAAATGGGGAAAAATATTCACCCTAAAAGGTTAGCATAATCACGGCTGAGACTATTTTGCATAAATTTCAGTTACTGAAATTATGAATTAACAGGTGCAGTTTGCTAAATGTAATAGTGTATAAATTTCATCATAGATATTATGAAATTCTGTTAGTGTATTTTTATATTTTCCCTCTAACAACAACCAGGATAAATGATATTCATATATGTTCCAGTACGCTTTCATTAAAAAGTGAAGTAAACTATTTAATTAAGTTATAAATTATCTACAACACATCTGCTTCTCCATTGCCAGAGACCAGGGCATGAACATCATGACCTTGTAAGTTACAGCTAGCAAAAGCATGTGGTCTTTGCTTATTATAGAACTGTATTACATTAGAGTCTAAATAAAGAATTTATTTTTATTTATGTCTCATATTACTTTCTCATCAAAATCCTGAGTTCTTGTGGTTCGCAAGTATAATAATAGACCTAGCTTCCTTTTTCCTAAATGACAAGAAATGCACACTGTACAACTATGTCCCTATTACACTGTATTTGTTCCACTGTTGCTTTTCATGAATAAGTACATACATACCTGTTACTTAATGCTGTCCCTCCTTATAGTTATAATGAAGCATTTTTCCTGGGTTGACAAATTTTAAGTGTACCGTATTTTTCGCACCATAAGACGCGCTTTCCCCCCCAAAAAAAGGGGGCGGGAAAATGTCTGCGTCCTATAGTGCGAATACAGAGCTGGGAGCCACTCGCAAATGGGTGGAATGGATGGCGGAGGG
>JANHFO010001766.1:150076-165426 GCA_032468095.1 Pareas carinatus
GGAAGGGGGAATTGGTGGTGTACAGATAACTTGAATAACTAGCATTGAACTTTAACAATATTTACAAAATTATGAGGTCTGGAGGAAAGGGAATGGGAAGAGGGAATGGGAACAGTAACTTTAAGCAGCAATCCAGGCTTCAAATATTAAATAAAATACATTTTGATAACTATTTTATCCACTAAATGTTAACAAATCAGCACATTAAAATAGGATAGGACAGGACAGGATAGAATAGGATAGGATTCTGTATTGACCAACTGTGATTGGATCCACAAGCCTCTGATGCATAAGTTCTCAATCAAACAGCAAAGTGATAGGTCATAGATTATTATTTAAACAATAACAAATGTTTATACTTGAAACAATCTGTCCACTTTCAATTTATGTTCTATATATGTATCTCCACTGAAATCAAAATCCAGGACTCATACAGGACGACATCAGGATAATTATAACAATGACACTGGTACTTTGAAAGTTGTAGCCTCAACACTGTAATGCTTACACCATATATTTCCTACATGAAGTTACTGGAATTAAGTTTTTATTAGAAAGGAAATACCAAATAATAACTACATTGTTCAAGAAGTAAATAAATTGATTAATGACTAAGTTCAAACTTTCAGGAACAGAAGTGAATATGCTTGTCACTGAAACCTGCTTTGATTGTAATTAAATTGAAATCTGAAATATAAGTATATTGTTAATGTTCTTTTAATTAGGCCATACATTTCAGCAGAGGATACAAACCTAAAAAACAATATTTATTTTTATTCCTTCTTTTGAAATCTATTCTTCATAATGTTAATGAAACCTGAAACACTTGAACTCTTGCAAAATGACTGCTGGATTGTTGTATTGGAGACCCTAGATCTAAAGCTCTTGTGCTTTTGAAGATGCCTATTGCTCACTGTTTAGCCTTCTCTTCAAAAGAAATAACAAAAAGATTCCTAGTAAATGTGTTTTCCAATATATGATCCTATGAAAGATATTGTAGTGCAGCTTGAATTAACTAACTTTCTTACTCCTGCTTTGGTTCAGTAACTTCAGAATCATCCCTTTTCCCTTGTGTTTTCTACACTGCAGTCCCTCGTGGCTATAAGCCAACCAGACAGTTGTCAGCAGATGTTCTGTCATAACTCTCACATGTAGTGATCAAAAAATCCCCTGTTCACAAGTTCTTAGTCCTCAACCAATAACAATCACTGAATATAATCCAGTGAGACAAAACACCTTGCTTCTCAAATAATAAATGATCTTGCTGCTGATCCAGCTGCTGCTGCTTAGGCAGCAGAAGGAGCATTCTCTTCTACATGTTTGCTTAAAAAAAGAAAACACTTACCCAGTCAAGTTGAAAAAATATGTTTATGATGATAGGATGGTAAATCTTGGCCATCTGGTGCTGGAAAAATATTGTAATAATAGACCTGAAAAGAAGAAGATTTGTTTACTGCAAGGAACCTCTAATTATCAGGGTCACATGATGCTAGTATCAGGAAAATGCATGCTAAAATATGTTTTATTAGGGCAAAATCTGCACTATAGATAGTCCTCAACTTACTGTGAATCACCACAGTTGTTAAGTTAATAACACAGTTGTTAAGTGAATCTGGCTTCCCCACTGACTTTGCCTATTGTAAGACCCGAGGACATTGCAGCCATCATAAATATGAGTCAGTTACCAAGCATTTGAATTTTGATCACGTGACCATGGGGGTGCTGGAACGATCATAAGTATGAAAAACAATTATAAATCACTTTTTTTCAGTGCAGTTGTAACTTTGAATGATCACTAAATGAACTGTTGTAAGTTGATGACTACCTGTAATGAAATTTGGGGAAATAATGTAAGAATCCATGCTTTAAAGTGCAATAAACTTCAAATGACTAAGGAACAAGATCCAAGTTTGTTTCCTAACTTATAGTTTTTGCAGAAACTGTATTTAGGCTCACTCTGAATTCTCTGTTACATGTTTTGCATTAGGATTTTTATTTCTATATATTTGTTTGTTTGCTTGCTTGTTTGCTGGCTTGCTTGGTCATGCCTTTATTATATTTTACAAATAACTCAGATCACCTATAAAGAAAAATATTTATAACTTGAGAGGTCCTTGGTGCTCTCTAAGCTTTGTTTTTCTTGCAGACATTTCATTATCCCAACTAGGTAACTTCATCAGTGCTAGTAGAATCATCTAACACTGATAATGTTACCTTCTTTTGGTAATGAAATGACTGCAAGAAAATGACCACGTTCAGAGACCCCCAAGGACCCATAACTCAGGACAGTTAACATTCCAAATACACTTTCCTCCTCCTATTTTTCTCACAACAACAACCCTATGAGGTGGGTTGGGTTGTGAGAGAGTGATAGTCAAAATCACAAAGCTAGTTTTTGGGACTAAGGATTAAGAATTAGATGGATATTTTGGCAAATGGCCTATTTATTTGTATGTTGACTTAGAGGAAATGGGAATGAAATGGTTTATTTTATGGTGAGCTCAACTAATGAAACTCGGAATAGTATAGATGGTGTTGTGATTCAGTTCTCCAGTTCAAAAACAACACTTTGTCATTTAGTTGCTCTTGTATTATATTCAACCTGAACTTTATTAAATCAAAGATGATCAGGTTAGATCAGATGTGGACCTAATGATTTGAGAGTGAAAAAGTTCTACATAGCACAGTCAAAATGGTAGGGTAGCGAACTTTGTAAGATGACTACAGCTTGTCAAGTCTAATTTCCCTAAATGGTAGCACACTTCTGTAAAAATTCTCTCTACAATACATAGAATATAGTCAATTTACCATTTACAATATATTTCCAGTGTTTAGAGAATATAGAAGCTATGACTTATAACTGAAGAAATGGCAATGATGAAGCAGTTGATCAGTTATTGGCCTATAATTTATCTATATAAAATATTACATTACTGACTAAGCACATCCCATAAACCATAACTTGTAGACTGCTAAGTGTTCAACAATTCAGCTATTATTGAAGATACAAACTGGCACCAAAAGCAGAAGGTATATGAAATTTGTGATAGATAGTTATAGGCGAGATTAATGTATTCAGTTTATTGATTCGTGAGTTGTTCAAGATTAGTATACTGTAATTCAGAAACTGGATATAATGAGGGACTTTATGTTTTATGCTGTACTTCCACTGCAATCAAAATGAGAATTACTGATTCATAATATCTCTCTGTCAAGTGTCTTATTGCAGTGTCTTCTCACTGGAATAAATCCTTACTCCATCCACACTGTCACTTTATTTAGACTTTATTCATCACACATGACTTTTTAAAATAGTTTTGTAGTATGAATTGTGTACTGAACCTTTTCTGGAGAAATAAATATACTTTGCTACTTATTCAGAGCAGTCATTTTTTCCTTGCTAAACAGTCCTTTTCCATCTGAAAATTTTAAAATTAAATTACTCTGGTCTGAATCCCTTCCTACCTCACTCTCTCGTACATGTTGAAATATACTTGTCAATAGTATGGATGAAAAATCTTTGTTTGGAAAGTCACATCTTGAAGAATTTGAGTTCAGTTCTTTATTTTAGTGACTTTATTTTCATATATACTCTTTTTTAATTTCACTGTGAGAAAAATGGGCAATTTGTTTTATAACTTTGACAGTAGAGCTGAAGGTACTTGGTCCAGCATAAAATAGTTTGAGCTGTGCTGAAACCTACTGAAAACAGATATTGATTTTTCTGTCTTTCCTTGGTTGTGTACCAAAATTGTGATGATGACCTTGTCATGCTGCATTGCCATTGTGGCATTGTATTAGTACAATATACTGGACTTGATTGACAGATGTAGGTCAATCTTCCCTAGCCAATGTCACATGAACAGCATTGGCTGTCAAATCCTGCTGAAATGGGCAAGGAGAGGTGACTGTCAGTAATCTGAAAGGCAGGGAGTATAATTGACTGTGTAACCTGCAGCCTTTCAGTTGGAAAAGAAATTATCAAACGAAAGAGGAAGTACCACTTTGTCCATCTCTTGAATTGTTTATGATAGAGGACAGTTGGCCCAAGGTTTAAGCTGTGAAAACTTTGTTTTCATCATGTCCCAAGGAATCTAGACTATCCTGTTTCCACTTACCTAGCCTTATGCAAGCTAGATACTATGATAAATCTTTGTGAGCAATCTAGACATACTGGAAAATGAATCCAACAAACTTTGTCAAGGGATGATAATGGAAACCTGACTTGACAGAAAAGGAATAGGACAATTATGCCAGACAATTTGGCCTAGTTATCTGCAGGACGCATACTACCAAGTGATACCTCCCACCAACCTGTTTGCTCCCATAGAGAGGGCCTCCTCAGGGTGCTGTCAGCCAGACAATGTAGCCTGGCGACCCTCAGGGGGAGAGCCTTTTCTGTGGCAGCTCCCACCCTCTGGAATGATCTCCCCATAGAGATTCGAATGATCAGTGACCTCTGTGCTTTCCGCCGTGCTCTCAAAACACATCTGTTTGTTCAGGCAGCATAGTTCCCCATCTTTCAGTCAACTTTGGGCAGCTCTCAATCAAATCTTTAAAAACTTATGCCCCCCTCCTCCATTCCCGATTTTAATGAATTAGGTTTTAATTTGGTTTTAAGAATTCGCTATTTTAAATTGTCAGCCCACCAATATTTATTTTTAATGCTGCTTTTAATGTATGTATAGATATATCTTTATTTTATTGCTGGCTGAGTCCATTGCACAGAAAAGAGTGGTCTATAAAACAAACTATTGCATTAAATTAAATTAAGGGCTCATCCCATCACACCATGTTTGGATTTCAAACTGACAAACTTCTAGTCAACAAGCCCAGTGTCCTAACCACTAGGGTTGTAATTCTCATTTAATGGGCAGGGCTATAGCCATCATAAATGTCCTAGCATCAGTAGGCATCCACTAAGCTAAGGACTCCATTCCTATAGATTCAATACATTTCACCGAGTTTTCCACAAGAAGACCTCTTGGTATGTATACCATATTTTTTCCTTATTTCCTTGTCTTATTTTTCTCAAAATTTTTATTAATACACACAGAGGCTTGACATCTGTTCATTTTGCTGTGCATTAAGAAGACCAGATTCTATGTTCAGATTTATTAAGTTCTCTTTCTTCCCTGCTCATTCTGTCTTATCTTTTTACTCGTCACTAAGAAACAATACGTTTGCTAATCCTCTATGATGACTGAATGATAGGAGGTAAGAAAGCAGAAATACCTTGAAGCTCAACCTTAGCCCTTCTCTCTGCGTTAAAATGCTATCTGTCTCTTTCATGATCTGTGACGTGGAATAAAATGTTGGATATAGGCTGCCATTTTTTATCAAACTTAACAGCTACAATTATAGCTCAATGAACATCATTCTGCAAAGCAACTGCCAAATTTCCGACTTAAAGTGTCTCTTAATCTAATCCAACTCCTACAGAGAAAAAACATCTGTAATGGTTTGCATACTGAGGAACAGTACAGCAAGCAGGGCTTATTTTAGCGTGGATGAGAAAGGGAGGAGATCCAGAATGGTTTGGCGGGATGTAACAGAGTGGATTGCCACTTCTCCAGTCCATCTTGTGAAGAGAGCTATCACATCACAGTCAGAGGGAAATGTCATTCTGCAGCCCTACTCATTGTCATCTTATCCAACTACACCTGCCCAAATTAGATATCAGACCTAAGTAACATTCACCCTGGGCTCTATAGGGAAATATTCTGGGGTTGCTAAGCACATGGTGGCCATCTGGAGATGCAAGCCCTGGGGTCCAAAGGAAAACATCTGTCTGATGCATCAGTATTTATTAATGGCTCCCCATGTCTGGTGGAATGGTGGACTCTGAACATGCCTGCAGGAAATCCGCACAGAGGCATATTTGGCACTGCTGTCTTCTATTTCCCTCTCCTTTACCCCCTCCTTCTTTTTGAGATTTTCCTTTCCTTTCCTTTTGGTTTTAGAGAATTAAACACACACACATATACACACACACTGAAATTGCTTAAAATAGGATAGATTTTAAGCACGTTTTAAATGAAGTGCCATTTAGCTCGTTTTGCCTAAATGTATTTCTTAATTTGTAAGGTGCATGTTACTTAACTTAAAAGAAAAAGGGAAAGTCGCAGAAATAGGAAAGGGGTTGGAAAGAAATAGATGGAAGCTTTGAGACATGTCCTGATGTAGCACCTGAGCAACTGATGAATCCCGGTTTAAAAAATGTTTCTTGTGCAGCAGGAAGTTCTAGATAGCTAATTTCAGAGAATATGGGGGTTATTTTTTTCCTTTCTAGAGAAATTCAAATTAATATTATAATTTTATTTGCTTTATTCATGACATTAAATGCTCTGATGAGAAGCAAATTTGCATTCAATTTCTTTCAATTCAAGGAGCATCTTTTCCCCCAATAATTAGTTTAGGTAAACTGGAATCTTAAGATTGACCTTGCAGTGAGGATATGGTTTTCTGGGAAAGTAGATAAATTAATGAAATGTCTTTAAAAAAAGAGATCTTCAAAAATAATTAACATGAAGCTAGAAGACCACAAAATATGGATTTTGCTTGCAATTTTCCTAGTGAAACTTGTTTTTATAGATTATTTTTCTAATGTATATATTTGTGTGCAAATCTGCTTTTATATATTTCTTACATTTATATCTTTTTTGTTCATTCATTAAAACCTTGTCATCTCTCCAAATCTAAGTCATGCTAGTCATCAGTTTTATCTATTAATTATATATATATAATTAGGGTTAGGGTTAGGTTATGCTATCACAAAAATATCTAACACACACACACACACACACACACACACACGGGAAGAGAACTCCTGGCTTGGTGGTTAGTGTATCTGCCTGGGATGCCAGACTTCCAGAGTTCAATTCCCAGTAAAACAAGGATGTGGCTAGCTGATGAGAGCCAATAAGACTTCAACTGCATGACTGGCTGGGGAATTCTGGAAGGAGAATTCTGGAAGTTGAAGACTGAAGGCACAGTCTTAACATTGCCATGCCTTGACACCCCCATTACAAATTTTATGTCACCGAGCTAAATAACTTAATGAAACCTATCCTGGTAAAAACAAAAATACTTCAGTGAAGGTAGACAAAACCATTCAGTTCATTTGGCAGCAATTTAAAAGTAGTTTGTCACTGTTTTCTTCCATGATATTTCATTTAGCCTACAGTCCTGAGATTCCTGTGTATCTTCGCAATCAAATATTAACTAAACCTTATGTTGCCTTGCTTTTGAACTCAAATAAGGTCAGCTAATACTTATCACCTGTTGAGCAGCAACCATACTTAATATTTAGCAGGTGTACCCTATTTAAATTTTTAGAAAGGAATGTTTCTATGGATATTTTAGAGCAGTCTTGATACTTTTAACTCTTAAAATTCCTTAGTAAGTATGATCACTTATGAGAATTCTGAAGATGGAGTCCATATAGTTAGAGGGCACTTAGACTGGGGGAACCTATTATAGCTATTTGGCAGGTGTGAAAGACCAGCTCCACACATGATGACTCAATTAAACTGATTTATAGCTAAAATTCTATGCACAGGAATCTTCCCAACCAACTGTTGGCAACCTGCTTAGAGTTAGGTAAGAGTCAATGACAGTTAAGGGGGATTTGATCTAGTTTTCTTGTGGCTATGTAGGAATTGTACATTGATACCCCTTTTCATTATGCAGATTCTGTCATCCATTCTCCTACATTATTCTCTTTCTATATATATATATGCGATCTTCTCTGAGTTGCCATAGTAGCAGACAAAGGGGGAGTTGAGCATCACCTTGCAGCTGGGCCCTTATCTATGTGGCTGGGCACGTGATGAGGAGAGAAGGTGGAGACACAGATTGTTGCCGTGGGAAAGAACTTCCCTGAGAATCTTAGATTCAACTTGGACCTTGCAATAGTTTGTCCTTACTATAGAGTCTGCTCCCTAGAAAATAAGTAGCCTTAAAGAACTATTGTTCATTTTGGATTGTTTATTCATCTGGTTAACAGTCTAATGTAGAAGGGCTTGACACTCACTCACTGACTGATCCATCACCAGATCTTTAAAACTATTAAAGCTAGAAACCTGAAATTTGGTAGATTTATTCATCTTGGCATCTAGGCACTCACTAGGAAAGGATTTTTTGAAATATTAATTTTTACATGAGTTATTTCAATTTTTTAATTCCAAAGTTTGTGATTGGACAAAATATTGTTTGTTTCCTTTCTCCTGATTGGAGGGGCTTTCTCAGCCTCTCCTGATTGGGGGGCTTCCCTGTTTGGTTTTGAATTTTTCATTGAACAGTACTAATGGAGGGGCGAGGAGCAGCAGGGCAGGCGACTGCAAAAAACTGCTTCTTCATGCCGGAAAACTGCTTCGAGGTTGGCGGAGGCTGCTGATTTTCCACAATTGAACCAGTGCAAAAATGGCATGGACAGGGGAGGCCAGATGAGACCTCAAAAGTGCTTTCCAAGGCCGGCCAAGGCCTCTCCTTCTCCGCATCAGTTCTCTGTGAAAAACAGCATGGGTTGGGGAGGCCGGATGAGGCCTCAAAACTGCTTTCCTCTCCTGAAAAACTGCTTCGAGTTATGTTTAATAACTTATTACCATGGCTAATTATACAAAATCCATAGCGGAGCACAGGTACCAATAGCTAGTTATTCTATTAAACAACAAACCTCCAAGTTCATGCTGGAGATTTAACAACTCATTGAAAATGCCCGTCTCCTATAATCCTGGATGGACTATTGAGAAGCACAATCCTACTAAGTAGTTTCTAATATAAGCTGATTTTCAACAATGATCATTCTAAGATCAGCTTTCTATTAATAATAAATTCAATTAAAAAAGACTAGTAGTCAGTGGTTGAGGAGTAGAACATGGGGCTGATTTTAGACAGCCCTTGTTGTATTTTTTTGGGGGGGAATTTAAACAAAATCCTTGGGCTAAAAATGTACATAAATATGAGTAACACTTCCTTTGTTCATATTCTATAATTATACAAAGACAAGAATTCTTACCATTTGCCAATTTTCTTCTTTTTTATTTACACCCATAAACTCAAAGTAACTGGCAAATCCTTCATTTAGCCATAAGTCATCCCACCAATCCATGGTCACAATATTTCCAAACCACTGTAATAAATTAAAAAAAGCAAACAGCATTAGGAAAGATGAATAGGAAGAGAAATGTGTCATCCACAGCAGAGCTGTTTAGATATTGTGCAAGGCATTCTCTCCTTTTGCTGGAAAATAGCACAAAGGCAACATAAACCACGGCTCAAGAATTCAGTTTTTTCCTAGAGTTTCAGTTTTGTGTTTAAATGGGTAATAACTGAGAATTGGACATGCTTTGTGGCAAAGCTCTATAATTTGAAATGAAAATGTCCTGCTTTCTCTTCTCAAATACCAACTTAAACCATTATAACATCCCTATATGTTGAGCAGCTACAATTGTGGTGATTTATTATTGAAGTTTTATGTTTGCCTTATTCAAACTATTTTTGTTAAACATTGAATGTATTTGCAGAAATATTTATCATATTAGTCTGAGCAGACTCTTTGCTCAGACTAGCAAGAAGCCAAAAGCACCAGCCTGAAGATGGCAAGTGAGACCTTGCTGAAACGTCGCCAAGAGACTTTCCTCTCTACACGGGAAAAGACCCGAACACACTTGGACCAACATACCTGTACCCATGAAAATCTATGAAATACACACACACACACACACACACACACACACACACACACACACTATTTTTTTCTGTAAGATTTTGTAAGTCTTACTTGGTGTAATCTATTGAATGTAATCAATTTGCAATTTGTCCATTATTTGTTGGGTTTCTGGGACTCTCTTCCAAGATTTCAATTAATGCTTCTACAGTTCTTGATAGCAGATTAAACACATTAATTACTCAGGTGGGTTTCTGACCTTTCTCATTATATGTTAATAGTTTGCACTGACACAAGGTATCAAAGGAAAAGATATAGTATTGATTTGTTAACAATTACAATTAATGTCCAATGACCTTTTTAAAAGAACTTGAAAAGAGCCTTGAAACTGTTGATTCAATCACACCAAGACAAAGGACAATTTTCTTCTTAATTAAGTGTACCTAAATGTAAATTAGTTTAGGGACTAGTTGCATTTTCTCTACCCCAAATTCCATATTTGCTTTAGGACATTGCATAGAGAAGAAATCACTTGTTTTACAAAAATGGTAGAAATGACTTTCTCAAATATATGTTGTTCAAATATAAGAGAAATCTGCTATGTATTGGAACAATAAAACTGATTTTTAAGGCCAGATTATAACATTCAGATTGGAATAGGCTGCATGCAAATCCCAGCCAAACTTTCAGCAATAGGCAGATGATGAAAGAAGAATAAGCTCTGTGGCATGTTTGAAAGTCCAGGTTTCTTCTTCATGGGGTAGGTGGCAGATATAACCTATTTTAATATAATTAAGATTTATGGATATTGCAAAGTTTGATTCTAATCTAAATCTGAAAATTGTGTATATATCATGTTATGGATTGTTCATCTAAATACTATTATAACTAATAGTTACAGAATGTAGAATACAGAATTTGAAGGGATCTTGGTAGTCTTCTAGTTCAACCTGTAACCCAAGCAGGAGACCTATACCATTTCAGTCAAATAGCTGTCTAGTCTCTTCTTAAAAACCTTCAGTGTTGGAGAACCCACAATTGCTGGAAACAAGACATTCCACTGATGGGCTGCCTTTCATTGTGTTGATAACTAGCAAACACTCTGTTGGGTTTCATGATAGCTTGTCATAGCCACGTTTATTTCCCTTTTGACAAAATGGCGCACCAGTGAACAAGACTTCATGATTGATGTTGATTTCACAGATGATTCCCCCCCCCAGATAAATGTGATAATTAATTTTGGCTGTTCATGTCTGTGACAATATCGAGAGGAATGAGAAGTGCCTTTCTTCTGCTTCACAGGCTACTCAGAGTACTGATAACTATAAATGTAGCTGGCTTATTTGATTACACAGAGAACATTATGAAAGAATTACTATCCAACATGACTTAATTATGATAGCTGCATTACAATTAGGGTGCTTGACACAAATCAGTGAGCCAATGAAGCAAATTTCGTGAATAAGTTGATTATTGTACACCACCCAGAGTCAATTCTTGTAAGATGGGTGGTTATATAAGTTTGATTAATTAATTAATTCTGAAGTGTAAGAATTAATCTGCAGTTTTTGTTGTTAGGATTTAAATGACTTTGGAATTAAAATTAGAATATATCTCTATTCTAATCTAATCATACAGTCCTACATATGAATTAATTTAAAGATGTGCTTATATTGTGGCATTTTCAAACTTAAAGGCAAAAAACCCACAGTGCTTTTATTTCAAATAATCTGGGATGATTATAATCATTATTCACACATAACATATCTGAGGAATCGTAGGACTGCAGACATCTAAGTGGCTGCTAGTTAGTTTTCTGTATCTCTTTTTTTTTTTGCAATCCAGACATGGAAATTCTAAGCAAATGATTACTTATTATAATATTTTAATATATATTATATTAATCCATGTCCTTTGACTGAAAATATAATCAAATTATACTTTAAATACTTCAATCACGTGTTTACATTAGTTGTGATAGTTCTTGTAAAAATCTGTCAACATTGAGCAAAACCTTTATATCTGCAAACATATATTGCATTATATTGGGCCCGTAATACTTGCTGATGTCATCTTGTTTTAGGTCTATTTCATCCATTCTATGATTCTTTGGTCCACCTGCCAGCAGTTGTTCTTGCTATATGACCAGCCCATTTCCATTGCAATTATTTTAATCTCTTTATAATATCGTATACTTTCATTTGTTCTCTAATCCATGTGCAGGTCTTTCCATCTTGTCTTGTGATGCTGAGCATGTATCTTTCCATGGCTCTTTGCGCCACTCGTAGCTTTTGTATCGATTGTGAGATTAGTGTCCATCTTTCATTGGCAAATGTTAGAGCAGGTAGCACACATTGATTAAAAAAAAAACTCTTCAAGCATAGGGGGAGGTTGTTCTTGAAAATTAGATTTAGCTTGCCGAATGCCTACCAGTCACATTTAACACACCATTCAATTTCCTTTACTGTATTACCTTCCATTGAGATCCGTTGGCCAAGTTATATGTAGTGGTCTACTACATCTAGTTCTTCTCCAGATATAAAAAAATTCTTTGGTGAATTTATTAAACATAACCTGACTCTTTTTCAGGTGTATTTTTAAGCCAAATGGTTATGCTGTTGTATTCATCTTTGTATGATTACCATCTGAAATTGTTCCTCCATCTTAAAAAATAAAATCATACATGTAAAAAAGGCAGCAAGATTGATCCAAGTAGACTTGGCCCATTGGATTATGAAGCTACACATCAAAGCTGTCCTAATGCTGCCAGCCTCCAGTGGGGAATACTGCAAACTGGAGCTCCCAGTGACTGGTGACTGGGCGTAAAATAAGACTCCTCCTAAGGAGCTCCTCTCTCTTTCTTTGAGAGACTAATAGAGCTTGCGTATGATGTTTTCAACCATCTGAAATGATGAACTTTTTGTATAGTAATTTTTCCTGGTATATAAATTTTTATTTTCTTATCAAAACAAAACAAACACACTCATAAGTCCAGAAGAGATATAAGAAGGGAAGAATCAATTTGACAAATTTTATAGTCAAAATAAACCGCTTATACATACATCATTTCATGTCTTAATTAACCGTCCCTTATCTTATATCCTTCTCCACTTTGTTCCCTTTTCTGGCTATCTATCCTTCCTTTCCTTCCTCCTCTCCCTTCTCTCTCTTCTTCCTCCAACTCTCCTCTTCCTCCCTCTTCTTTCTTCTCCCTCTCAACTTTCCTCTTACCCTATTTCTACCTTCCTACCTTTCCTCCCTCTCCTCTTCCTCATATTCATTTCCTTCTTGTTTCATCCTTATTTTTATTATTAGCCTATAGTAGCAACCAGTCTAACATCAGCAGGACAATTTCTCTTTACTTGTCTATCTTTCTGCCCATTCCATCTTTATTCCTTCTTCTTTTCTTTTCTTTTCTTTTTTATACTCCCCATTTACAATTTTGTTCTGCTTCTTCCTTTCTAAATCTAAGGTAGATAAGAATATATCTAATTTCCATATACAATTCCATTTCTAACTTCAAGATTTAATAAACATTTTCATTTCCCTAAGGCCCAGGATGAAACATGATAATTCTATCTTCAACACACCTTTTGCTTGTTTTTATAATTTCAAAAAATTGATACACTCCATTTAAAATATATCTCTTAAATTAACAAAAGAAAAAAACAACGCCAATATGAATATTTCAAATCATATTTTCAACCCTAAAACCAATTTCTATCTCCACTTTCCATTTTCCCATTCTATCAATTTATTGATTTAATATATTTCATCTTTACAATTTTATTCTACTTCTTCCTTTCCAGATCTGAGGTGGGTAGGAATATTTCTCATTTCCAGACACAGTTCCTTTTTTATTTCCAACATTTAGTAAACATTTTCAAATTTTTAGGATAAATAATGATATTCCTAACTTACACACCTTTTGCTTAATTTTCATAGTTTCAAGGTTTTATACACTCAGTGTATTTCTTAATTTAACAGAAAATCAACACAAATATTAATATTTTGAATCATATTTTCAACATTAACAATGTAATGTTTTGCTTATCTATCTTCTACAATATTTCTAATTTTAACATTCATTTACTCAAATCATATTTTCAAACCTGGTGACCCTACACTTTTTTGTCATCTTATTCTAACTTTCAATCTTGAACTTTTCTTTCCCCCTTTCACCCACTCCAATCCTTTTATTTATCTTAACATCTTAATTTTATTTATTTTTTTCCTTTTTTCTACCAACAATTACCATTCCACTATTTTCTATTTCATTGATCTTTTTTCTTACTCACCAACAGCAATCATTTCATGTATCTTAACATCATTAATTTCTTTCCATCACCTCCCATCATTCTTCTATAATTCATTTATTTTCTTAGCCTATCCCTTTGAGCTTAAATAAATCTTTTCCATACTCCACCATTTTTTTGTAAATTCTCATTTCTTTTATCCCACACTTCTCCAGCCTTTACTCTCCAGCCTTGTTTCTTCAGACTTTTTTTGTTTAATTACAGTTCGTCTATTCCCGGTCTTTTCAGCTTTTTCTTCCACACATTGTCTCTCAGTGTCTGGTCCTTGGAGTATGGTTTCTTCTAACACATTCCTTTTTGCAATTTATCTTTATATTCTTGCACTTTGTTTGGGTTGTCTCATGTCTTACAAATCTCTGTTTTTTATTTTTCTTCCTTAGTCTTTTCCACTTCCTATTGTCATCCGGTGTAAACCTTGCTTTTCTCTATGCTCTAAGATCCTCAACAATATCTAGCAACTTAAAGATTATTGGTCAACACATTATTTCACCTACTTCTTGTTCCATTTCCATTTTATCCTAATTTTATTTATTTGTGCTTTGTCAAAAATCAAATCTTTTAGTCTCAAATTTTAAATTCATTCAAAGTCAGCAAAGCCAGAAGGTTTCTCTTTCCTTTTCTGTTTCTTTTAGCTCACTAAAATCCTTGGCATTAAGAATGTCCCTCCTTCTGGGTCTGCCTCTTTCTCTCCTGAAGACTTTTATCTGTCCCTTGCGATTTCAGTCGCCATTTTAAAAATTCTTTCAGGACTGCATTTTATGTTATAGTTGTAATTACCCCATCAAGTTTTTGTGGAAAAGTGCTTTCTGAATTGTTCACCCGACTGGCTGCCTTTTATTATCCTGCTTCTGTCCTGGTATTTGTTTCATCTGTTCATGGTTCCTGCCTTAATGACATTTTAATTGCCTTTTCTCCCACTTGGAGAAAAGGAAAAAACTCAGTCCATCCCTGCTGCCTGCCGCCTGGCACACGTTTCTGGATAGCTTCCCTCTTCTGCATTCTTTCTGGGGAGGCTTTGGATCTCTCAGAGTCCTCAATGCAGGAGAAAACAAGGACTTCAGTAACCAGAGTTCTGGCTGCCTCATTCTCCTTCAGCAGAGACTGGAACTGGAAGTTTGTCTAATAATTTTTGTTCCCACAAGCTCTGCAGAACTATCAGAGTGCTCTAGTTTCACTAGTGCTCTGTGGAATTATTTTCCAAGATAAACTTGCAAGATGATAAAGCAGAGGGCTTGCTCTGTTCATGATAGATAGAGAGATGGATAGATAGACAGACAGACAGACAGTTATAATAGATAGATAGATAGATAGATAGATAGATAGATAGATAGATAGATAGATAGATAGATAGATAGATAGATAGA
>JANHFO010001767.1:67023-78008 GCA_032468095.1 Pareas carinatus
GATGGTTTTCAGGTGGACCATCACTAGTTTTTCAAAAATTTTCATAATTACTGATGTCAGTGTGACTGGTCTGTAGACATTTAACTCTTTGATGGTGGATTTCTTTGGAATGATAGTAAATAGTTTGAAGCAAGATGCAATATAATACATCTCTAGAGGTTTATTAAACATGTACAGTATTTTTTGCTCCATAAGACGCACCCCCCCCCCAAAAAAAAAGTGGAGGGAAAAGTGTGTGCGTCTTATGGAGTGAATACTGCAAAAAAGAGTGCAAAGGACTTCCGGTTCTGGTTAGCTCTGGTGGGGACGAGACGGTCGGGGCTCCGATCATTGAAGTCCCTGTTTCTTCATGTTTGGGGGCCTAAAAAGGCCCTAGGATGTCCCGGAGAGGCATTCAAAGAAGGAGTGTTCCAGAGGAGGAGGACGGGGTGGCAGGCCCATTCTTCTGAAGCCATTTTTTACTCCAAAATCTCCAGAGCAAAGAATGGCACGAATTGCCATTTTTGAGCCAAACCGGAATGTGTGGATTAACACCAAGCCACAAAGGGATGAAAGCAAGAGGATGGAACCCACCACTAAAAGGACAATAAAGGCACAACTGACTTCACGAGGATGAAGGGTAAATGAAAGGGAAAAGCAAAGTAAAGCTTATGAGCCCGGAAATATTGCTGGAAAAAAAAACACCAAATTAATAGTTTGGGAACTAACGATACTAGGAAGAAGTTGCTAAATGGAAAAGCCAGATAATTGGAAGATTTTAGTTATTGACAGATACTTTAAAGATTCTAATTTGTGAAGCTACGCCACTGATTGGATTTAAGGGGGAAATGAACTGTAATAAGGGAGAAAAAAATTGAATGATAGAGAGCGTGGCTGAGTGCTGGACTAAATGGGGAAAAAAACTTTTAGCCTGACAATGAATGAAAGTGATGTAGAAGAACATAAAGATTTGCAATTTGGGACATTGTGGTAAAGAAGAGAAAAAATAAAAGGAAGAAGAGATTAAGTTGGACTTAAAGGATGGATGTGGTCAGAGTACTAAGAGAATTAAAGGGAGAAGTGGAAAAAAAAGTCGAACAAAATGGAGTCAGCACAAAATTTGATAATCTTAAAAGATTCGGAAATAAGCCGCTGGAGGGATGAAATTTTAAAAAATCTGGGGGAACTAGCAAAAAGATTAGAGGAAGAAAAGAGGCAGAGAAAAGAAAGAGAGAGAAATGTAAAGTAAAATGTGTAAAAGGAAAACAAGGTTAGCTAAATTAGATGGAAGACAAAAGACGGTAAAAAAATGAAAACCCAGAAGACTAATAGAAATCAGAGAAGTAGAGGGAAAGGGAATTTCTTCCAAAGAAGGCAAAAAAACCCAGAAGGAGTAAAATTCTAGCTCAAATAAGGACTAGAAGGAAGATCAAAGTGGTGGAGATAGGGAAAGAAGAGATCCAGAGGAAGAGGAATAAAAGAAAGGAAAGACGAAAGGGGAAAGGGGAAAGAAAACTTTAAGAATAGAGGAAGAAGAAAGGGAAAAATTAGAAGGAAAGAAAAGCCTAGAAAGAAAAAGGGGAAATAGAAAATTTGCAAAAAATAAAAGTGTATGTCAAAGGTTTATTTCCTAAGAAAGGGATAGAGCAGAATGAAATAAGTAAATTAATCTATTAGGAAGAAATGGTTTTGAAAACAAGGTTGGCATGAGATTTGGCTATGAATATAAATGAATATAAACAAACTTTTATATTTGGTTCAGAATTTTTTTCCCCTGTTTTCCTCCTCTAAAAACTAGGTGCGTCTTATGGAGCGAAAAATACGGTAGGTGAAGACTGGAGCTAGTTGAGCAGCTCAGGCTTTTATGCAGGCAGGAGTTGCTTTGTCTGGTCCTGGTGCTTTACCAGGCTTTTGTTTATGAAATAGGTTTTGCACAGCTTTTTCTGTGATTACTGGAGGAGGTTCACCCAAAAGGATAGAGCTTGTAGGAGGAGGCTTGGCTGCGGTTTGTGTCCCCTGGGTAGATTTGATCATGGTAGTTGACATTTGTTTCTTTTCAAACCTACAGTAAACTGTGTTTAGATCATTTGTCAATTTTGGGTTTTCTTCAGCTGTGATGGAGGTTTGCTGTAACCAGTAATATTTTTAGAGTTTTCCACATATTTGAGAGCTGATTATTCAGTTTTTCAGATTAGCTTTTTTTTTTGCTGCTCTGATCTCTTTTGTTAAGACATTTCTGGTTTTATTGTACAGAGTTCTATCTCCTTTTCTGTAGGCTTCTTTTTTGGCATGATGTAATTGTTTAGGCTGTAAACCAGGGTTTATTGTTACTGTATATTCTAATGTTTTTTGTTGGTACACATAGGTCTTCACAGAAGCTTGCATATGATGTAACACTCTCTGTAAATTAATCTAAGTTTGCAGAGGGATCCTCAAAAACTTTCCAGTCTGTGCAGTCAAAGCAAACTTGTAGTTTTGTCTTTGCCTCTTCAGACCAAGATTTCACTGATTTAATTGTTGGCTTTATAGTTTTAAGCCTTTGTAAATAGGTACAAGATGAATCATACAGTGATCAGAGTTTCCAACATTTGCTCATGGTAATGATCTATAGGTATTTTGTAAAGTTGCATAGCAGTGGTCTAAGATGTTTTTTCCTCTAGCAGGACAGTTGACATGTTGATAGAATTTTGGGATCTCTTTCTTTAAGCTCGAATTATTAAAGTCACCTAATATTATTAGAAATGAATCAGGGTATTTTGCTTCAACCCATGAAATCTGTTCAGTTAAATTGTCCAATGCATTAATTATGCATTCTTTTGGTAGAATTTATGTTGCTGCTAGAATAAAGGAATTAAATTATCTTGGAGAATAGAATGGTTTGCAGTTTATGAATAGAGTTTCTAAGTCTGCATCACAATGTTTCTTTAGTTCACTTGTTGAACTAATTCTCATTCTCATTCTCATTCTCATTCTCATTCTCATTCTCATTAATTCCTGTCAGGTTAGTTGGGCAGAGAGAGAGTGACTATCTCAAGGTTATCTAACTGACTTTCATGCCTAGGACGGAACTTGAACTCATGGTCTCTTGCTTTCTAGCCTGGTACCTTAACCACTAAACCAATCTGACTGTCAAGCACAGGAAATCAGGAGTGCAGGTAATTTTAAATGTATATATTGGTTTATTGTATGCTAAAGCTCTGAATCTGAACTACTAACAAAATGAGTTGGCGGTAGATAAGAGCCAATGGAATTCGAGGTGGGCTGAACTTAAATCTCTTGTGGGTACAAAGGGATTCGAGACTGATGATGTGCTTGACATCTCCCTGAGGCTCATCTGCACTGGCTCTCTTATCTAACTCAGACCAGCACAGCTACTCAATAAGGAATACATGCTTGCATAGTGCTGTTGGCACATGCCTCTCTTTCCTGAACTGCTTTCCAGTACTCAGTTCCTCCTGCATCACTAATCTTATGGGCTGAAAAACATCTTTTCCAGCCACTCCTGAACGATCACAAATAAGATAATATGCTGATATTACACTTCAATGACAGGCATTCTTTTCTTTGCTAAGAAGCAGGTCCTCTTTTCCAGGATAGGGCCAGGCTAAATATTTAAAATGCAGAGTCAGTGTATTACATTGTTCTTTATGCCCATTCCAGATGGCAAGGTCTAAACCATCCCTCTTCCCCCCACCCCGTATGCCTCTTTCTTTGAAACAGATAGGGCACCTTTATCATTAACATTCTGTGTGTGCAGCATTACTTGACTTTTACATCATTGCTTGCACTATTACTATGCATGCATTATTTATACGGTTGGCTATCAAAGAAAAAAGGCAAGCAATTTGCTTGTCAAAACATATTAGAATGCATGACTTTAAATCAAAGTTGCAAAGGTTGGGTAAAAAGCTATAATAAATGCACTTCAGCTAACGTGCCTGTGTCGTGAACTTGGACCTTCTATATATCAATGAAGAAACCTATGATAATTTCTGCAAGTTTTATCAAATGGCTGTGCTCTGCTTTTAATTGGATGATATTCAACATTAATTTGTGGACTCGGGATTTTTCCCTTTAATGATTTGCTTAGGAAGGAAAGGATCTAAACCTGTGGTTTCCTGATCTAGGTATGTAATCATTGCTGAAATCCAGTTGCCTACAAGAGACTTGCAATTCAAGCTGAAGCTTCTGGACTACTTTTTGGAGACTTTTTAACAATAAGAACTAAGCAAATAAGGTTGCTGCTTTCTTTTACTTTATTCATCTATATGTTATAGAACAGGAATGTAAAGGGCATTGTGCAAATCCTGAATGTGATGGGTGAGTTACTCCAAAGAACATCCAACAATTACTACATTATTATTTTCAACATGGCAGAAAAAAGAAATGGTTAAGCAAATGATGTCAATATTTTATTAATTCTTTCAGTCAGTGTTAAATGTACACTTTCACTTTAACAAGCTTGTTTCTAAATCCTCACCATGATCAAATCTTTAACTTAGCTCAACCATACTTGAAATATAGCTTCTCACCTATCTTAAAATTAACCTTGTGGTTATAGAACAAATATTTAATCAGCTACCAAATACAGTGGTAACTTTGTACTCAACTGCTTCAAAACTCATCAAATTTGATTTTAGACAAATTTTGACACGAAAATGTTGTCCTGGTACTTGCTGTTTGTTTGGTACTGTTTGAGCTGTGATAGGAAAAGTGAGATGGCTGTGGAGAATGGACAGGAAATTGGCCATGCGGGGAAGGTCACTTCAAAAAGAAGAGGAGACAGCTGCAGAGGGGGGATAGGAAGTTGGCCAGGCTGGGAAGGTCACTGACATAGGAAAAGGAACAAACAGGAAGTGCTTCCTAGCTGAAACAAAGGGTCACGTGGCAAGTCATGTAGTTTGTTTGCTTCTCGTCACTTTTAGTACTCATTGTGCCTTCCAGAACCAATTAATGATGAATACTGGGGTAACACTGTAGGAGGAAAAAGGTGGGGGTTAAGAGAAATCTTCATTGAATTGAACTCAACTCTTGTGAAACTCTTGTTATTAAAGAATGGCAACGTTATAAAAGTGAATTTCCATTGCTGCCTTCTAGGATATTTTTTCAACTTTCTAGTCCAAAACTCTGATATATTCAGGATCTTTCATCCCTGTGCAAGTGTTTTTACCTTAGAATAGTATCTCTATTCTATCTCAATTTCTTGCTGTTTCCTTTAAAATAATCAGGTGAGGAGAAAGAGAAAACATTATGTTAGATTTTAAAAAAATCCAAGGTTTACAAAGGCCCTTACTTTATAAAGATTGATGGACATTTGTAGGCACATGTAAATAGGTTTAGGCAACTTTTCATTGAAAACAACATTGAAGATCAAGATAAGAAAAATGGCATTTCTTTGCTGCTTAGAGAGTACAAGACATACAGTATCTGGCTGGATTTTCTGTCTCTCGGCCTGATAAAGCCACCAAATTATCTGTAAGAGACAATGACTAAATGCCAGCTTCGTTCAGTAAATAAATGATTATCCTGCTAAGTAACTGAAAAGGAAAAAGAGGCAGGTGAAGAAAAGGAACAGGAGTCAGCAGAGTTCACTGTTTTCAACTTGTGAAATGTCAATCATTATGATGGATGGGATACATTCAATGTATAGGAAGATCTTCCATATTCTAACCCAACATAGGCTTCTAGAGAAAGACAACATAGGCTTCAAGCTCAGGACTGAAAATGAGAGGTTTTCATCCCAATACAGTCAATATAAATAATTATTTTCCCAAGAATGTCCATTTTCATTACACTGATACCTTATGAAAGAATGACTTCAGATAGTTCTTGACTTGAACCCAAAATTTCTGTTGCTAACCAATATAGTTGTAAAATGAGCTTAAGTGAGTTCAGTTTTTAAATTCGACTGGGACATGGTTTTTATTGCTTCCCCCTTTTAAATCTAATCAGGCTCATTTAATTGTTTTAATTATGTTCTTAATTCGTCTTTGTATTTGTATTTATTCATTTTAAATTGCCTGTAAGCCGCCCTAAGTCCTTCGGGAGAAGGGCGGGATATAAATAAAATTTATTATTATTATTATTATTAACATTTAGATGATACCTTTCCAATGGCTCTTATGAAGACAATGAATGCATAAAGAAGAGTGGGTCACTGTGAGAATTGATCTTAACAATATCTAAAGAAATGACAGAATATAACCGAATTACTTGCTACTAAAACGTCAAACAAACTCTCAAAATATTTAACTATGCTGAATGTATCGTTACTCTAAAACTTTCTAATTAAAGGCCAGATGCATTAGCATAATGACAACAGAAGGAAACAGAAATCTGTAATGTATCCTCAGAGCAATCAAGACTCATAATTAATTTCTCCTTAATATTTACAGAATTGGCCCTTGGCTGTGGTAAATAGGCTGAACTGTTATATCTTTCCAATCCCTAAAAAATATAAATATGGTTCCATTGCTTGCTATTGGTGGAATTACTTTAGAATGGGGCTGTAGGCATTAGATGACCAAGCCTACTAATGACACTAAATTATGGCACGTTCAAAAAAATAACTATGAAGAACTCTGTAAGATGTCTCCAAAGTAGAATAGTAAGATTTCAAATTGCAAATGTACCTTAATGCGAGCAAACACAATGTGATGCACGCTGGCATATATATATATAAAGGTTCACATATACACTAAACAGGCTATAGTTGACAGAAACGGAACAGGATTCTGGAGTGAAGGTAGATAATTTAGTGAAAATGTCAAGGCTGCTAAAATAAAGAAGAATTTCCAGCTAGGAATTGCTCAGAAGAAGATTGAAAGTAAAACTGCTCTTAATCTACAATAAGATTTCTGAATGTTGTGTACACAAACTGGGTAATATCACCTGAGAAATGATAGCATGGAGCTGTAAAAATGCAGGAAATGGTAATGTCTAATAATTTATTTATTTATTTATTTATTTATTTAATTTATATCCCGCCCTTCTCCCGATGGACTCAGGGCGGCTTACAGGCACTATTAAAATACATAGTATATATACACTTTAAAATATTGTTTAAAAAAGATTAAATTAAGCCTGTGTAGAAATTTTAAGACTCCCATCTAAAACCCAAAAATTAAAAGCAGGAGAACCAGGACACAGCTACGATAGACCCACCTGATGAAATAGGTGGGTCTTCAAGGCACGGCGGAAGGTCGGAAGGTCGGTGATAGTACGAATTGCGGGGGGGAGCTCATTCCAGAGGGTGGGCGCTGCCACAGAGAAGGCTCTCCCCCTGGGGGTCGCCAGTCGGCATTGTCTGACTGGCGGCACCCTGAGGAGGCCCGCTCTGTGGGAGCGTGTGGGTCGGCGGGAGGTAGAATGCTCTGTGCTATCGTCTTCTCTCCCCTCCCAAAAAGTAATCAGTAATAAAAAAGTATAGAGTCAGTTTAGTGTAGTGTAGTGGCACGAGGCTAGAAACCAGAAGATCAAGTGTTCTTGCCTTAGACACAAAACCAGTTAGATGGCCAGTTCTTCTTTCTTAGCCCTTGGAAGGAAGCAGTGGCAAACCATTTCTGAGAAAACTTGCCAAGAAAATTGCAGAGTGTAATCAAGGCTGTCACCAGAAGTCAAAAATGGAACTAAAGATAAAAAGCTAAACAAACATAATATGTGATCTGGAAGACATTTTTTTTTAAGCCTAGGCCTTTCCTAGATGTGTAAGCGGCCCGAGAAATTAAAAGTTTTTCACATGGTAACTTCATGAATGTATCATGTATGCACATTCGGTTCATTTTGCTATTTGTTAAGATTGTTTGTTTAATGTTTTTAGCTGTTTTTATATATATATTTTCTAGTTTTACACACTACCCAGAATCCACTAGAGATGAACAGAAAATGAATTTAAATAAATAAATGATGGTGGTGATGGTCTTCATTCATTGTGGCTGAGGCAAGCCACATTGTTGGACACTCATAATCTATATTTTTTCTTGGAAACATTATAGAATTGGTTTCCCTACACTGTCTTCCTGGCATTTCTTTTCTGATTTCTCAAGCCAGACTACAACCCTGGTATTTCCAGAGAATCTCTCATCCAAATTCCTATTTATCCTTCTGCGATCAGACAAGGCTGGCTAGATGTAGCTACCTAACTACAAAGCATAATTATGAACTTTACTCTTTTATATGTTTAGTGATGTTTCAAAAGAACTGCTTCCTTTTCATGAAAAAGATATACATATACATTTTTATACATATACATCACAGAGCAAAAGAGTATTTATTAATCATTAAATATTAATCTCACAGAAGTACATTAAATTATCTTGCTTTGTAAATAAAACCAAAATAACCAAAGCAATCTCTGTAGATTTTTACCATTATCTGCAGGACATTCTGGAATAATACAGAAATGCAATAATAATTCTTGGAAATACTGTAGTTATATGAAGAAATAAAGAAAATATTGCCATATTGTAGGTAATGATTAGGGTTAAGCAGATATGCAGAGTAAACAATTTCATTAATTCCCATTAAATTAGCTGCAGACTCAAAAATTATTACTTTTATTATTAAAAAGTAGAAACAAAAATCCATGATCTCATTATTCATTTGTCCAATTCAGACTCAGAGACTGTACATATTTTAATAATTTCTTTGTGTCTGTGTTTTAGAATTAAATCTACCTTCCTGTAACTTGGAAGTACAAGTAGGCCCCCAACTTACGACCACAACTGAGCCCAAAATTTCTATGAGACATTTGTTAAGTGAGCTTTGCCCCATTTTATTTCTTTTCCTGCCACAGTTGTTAAGTGAATCGCTGCAGTTGATATGTTAGTAACTCAGTTGTTGAGTAAATCTGGCTTCCCAATTGACTTTGCTTGCCGGAAGGTTGCAACAGCTGATCACGTGACTGTGGAACACAGCAACAGTCATAAATATGAACCAATTGCCAAGCAATTTGGATGGGATGATCATGGGGATGCTGCAAAGGTCGTAATTATGAAAAATGGCCATAAGTCTCATTTTTCAGTGCTGCTGTAACTTTGAACGGTCACTAAATGAGCTGTTGTAAGTCGAGGACTACTTGCATCTTTATATCACAGACAATAGCTTTAAGTTCTACTGTTCCAGTCATGAGGAATGTTTAATAAGATGCTCAAATATAAATATGCTCACATGCCAATGGAAATATTCGGAAGGAAAGTATTCTGCTTCTTAAAATCTCATGTCATCCCACCAAGCGGACATATTTCACCAAGTCAACAAATATAAGCTCTTGAATTATCATTTTCGAAACTGCAACTTCAACATTCGTAACAGAAGGCCGTCCAGCACAATGTCCACCTCTTACTAAAAAGCCACATTGGAGGAGCCCTTTTATTATAAATTAGGCATAGCTCACATTTACTAGTTAGGAATCTATATCTTAGTAGATGTCACATAGTTGATGGCTTGACAGAATTACGTGTTTGGATTTAACAGCAGATCTCTGGATGAGCTGCTAAAAAGAAAATCAGGGGAAACTCACCACTTCCAAATGCTTCTTGTGCAGAGGGATCCATTTGTGCTGTTCAGTTCTGACACTCAAATCAAGACACTCAAATCAAGTCTCTGGATATAAGATTCTTTATTCATAAATGCTATCTTAAAATACCTTATTTTGAATTCAAATCCAAAAAGGGTTAGAGCATGAATGAACAAAGCTACATGTTTTTCTAGGATTATGTAATCCTAAGAAAAGATGTATCTGCTTTAAAAAACTGCAACCAGATGCTATTCTCATAGCACTTTGTCCTCTGAAATGCCTTTTGGGAAGAAAATTCACAATTCCACAAAGGCTCTAATATCTTATGCACCAGGCCTCAACTGAGTGGGTATTGGTATAAATCTCTACAAGCTTAGAGACTACCCAAGACTTCTAAAAATTTAGGCAATAGCTTTCACTTGACACTAGATAGGAAATTATTAGTAGTATTATTTAGACGTATATACCGCTTAATAGTGCTTTACAGCACTCTCTAAGCAGTTTACACAGTCAGTATATTGCCTCAATTATATACACCCATTTGTTTAAATACAGGAATTTTGCTCTCAAAAATTTCTAGAAGGAAAAAAAACCTTTAACTTTCTTCTTTCAATAATATTTATAATAAATTTTGGAAACAAAGCTACTGTAACTCCAATGGAAACGGGTTAATACATTTCAATAACAAAAAGCATAAAAACTTTATTTTCTATTGTTTATTTGACAATATTTTAACTATTCATCCATGTATGTTTTAAAAACAACATTGTTAACTATCACAATGTAAATGAACAGGGAAATACTTTAAATGGAGCCTTCTTGAATAGTGATTTAAATTGACATCTTATGAAGTAAGTCCAGGTAAGTTGTAAAGATACATTTCTAAGCACATTACTTATGAAAATAATCAGTAAATCTATAAAGAAATTAAAACAACACAAAAGATATATGATAAAATAATATTTTTCCTTTTCTACAGACAATAACATTTTAATATCACTTCAAAATAAAACTTGTTTCTAACCTTATTTACCAAAGTATTGTAATCAAATATGATAGAATCAATTCAACTGTCAGACACAAGTTTCAGGGGCATTCAAATATAATTGACTAGCTGTTTGTATCCGTGCTCCGCTACGGGTATGGTATAATTAGGCATGGTAAGAAGTTATTAAACATAGATAAAGAGAGAGGAAGAGAGAAGGAGAAGGAGAAAAAGAGAGAGGAAGAATAAGAGGGAAAAAGAAGGAAAGGGAGAGAAAGAGAGAGGAAGAATGAGAGAGAGAGGAAGAATGAGAGAAAGAGAGAGGAAGAATGAGATAGAAAGAGAGGGCAAGGGAGTGAAAGAGAGAGGGAGAATGAGATAGAAAGAGAGGGCAAGGGAGTGAAAGAGAGAGGGAGAATGAGAGGAAGAGAGGAAGAATAAGAGAGAAAGAGAGGGCGAGGGAGAGAAAGAGAGAGGGAGAATGAGAGAAAGAGAGAGGAAGAA
>JANHFO010001767.1:81939-93156 GCA_032468095.1 Pareas carinatus
TCTTTCTTTCTTTCTTTCTTTCTTTCTTTCTTTCTTTTTTTCTTTCTTTTTTTCTTTCTCTCTCTCTCTTTCTCTTTCTCTCTTTCTTTCTCTCTCGCTCTCTCTTTCTTTCTTTCCCCTTTTTTTCTCTGTCTCCCTTTTTTTTCTTAAAGAGAGAAAGATAAGAGATCACACGCACACACACACACACACAGCCTGAAAAAGAGGGGGGAGAGAAACAGAGAGATAGGCATACTGCTCTGGCTCCACTCTCTCCTGTTCAATTGCATGCTGGCTGGGCCAACGTGGGCCTAATTAGAAGCGTCCCTGAGCTCCGTGGGTGGTCAGAAATCAATCCACGGTGCTCAGGGAGGCTTCTAATGAAGGCTGGGGGCCTCTCTGAAGGCCTCCCTGAGGCCCGCGGATCGATTTTTCGGCACCCCTGGAGCTCCAGGAGGCATGTAGAACAGGCGGCGGGCCTGATTAGAACGGTCCCGGAGCTCCGCGGGCTGATCTCCAGCGGCAGCGTAGAGGCCAGAACAGACTGTGGGGAGAGGGCAAGTCGGGCCTCACTCACCTGCCCTGCTGCTCCTTGTCTTGGTGCTCCTCTGTCTGCCATGACTGTGGGTGAAACTGCCTTTGCATTTGAATTCTGGATGCCCCTTTCCACTGCCTCCTTGGATTGACCCAGCACAGGTTGGCTCTCCCCTTTTCACTAAATGTTAAATAACTCCTTTAAAAATAATTCTTTTTGAGAAATTTTTGTTGTAGTTTGCTCCTAGATGGGAAGCAAAGAAATGTATGAATTTTCAGTACTGTAGCTTTTATGGTTTTTGAGATATAGCGATGAGTCAGACGTGAATGAGAAATGAATGATAAATGAATCGTTTTTGACAAATATTACTATAGATTATCCTGCAAATGCAGACTTTATGCTTATGAATAAGAGGGAAAATTGACTTTGTATCTTACTGCACATACGTGTACCTTATTCTTGTTGCATTTATTTTAATGGAAAAACCCATTTCCATTTAATATATCCATATAATATACTCCATACTCAGAAAGCATATGAAGTTATTTGTAAGGGTCACTGTTTGCTGCTTCAAATTCCTATATGTCCATTTACCCATCTAGCAAATAGATTGCTATAAGCCGTCTTGCAAATAACTGCATCAAAGTTACTAGTCCACAACATTCGTTAACATATCTAACCATAGTTTTGATACATGTAGTCCTCAACTTACAACAATCCACTTGGCAATGGCTCAACATTACAATGGCACTGAAAAAAGTCTCCATGCGTATGATTTTTGCAGCATCCCCATGGTCATGTAACCAAAACCTGGGCACTTGCCAACCATTGCCATTTGCAACCTTCCCAGCCAGCTGACAAACAAATTCAATAGGAGAAGCCAGGTTCACTTAATGACCACATGATTCATTTAACAACTGCATAGATTCACTTATCAACATGGCAAAAAAGGTGGTAAAACTGAGTGTGATTCACTTAACAACCGTCTTGGTCAGTCCTGATTGTGGTTGTAAGCCTATTTGTACATAGTTGAAATTATATATCCTTTTGCTATGCCCCTGCTCCCACAAAAGTCTATTGGCTTTTCTAATTCAGTAGATCAGCTCTGGTCTGTAATATTTGCTTTACATGGTAGAAATTATTTTGGTAAAAACTTTCTGGATGGCTTGGTTCAAGTAAAATGAAATATTTAAAAAGAGTTTTTCCATAAAACCAAAATCCTATTCTCTGAACATTCTGAAACAAATGGGATCTGTTCAAATTTGGAAAAGATCCAGCCTCTCCTCTCCTTTCCCCTCCCCTCCAAGTAAGATACATTGATCTGATTATCTTCTTTCACAAGATAATTTTCCTTAACAGAAGTAGACATGGCAAGCAATCTGTTTACTGTGCATTACACATTTTGGAAGAAACTGGGCATTGCATAGAAACAGAAAACTGCCAGCAGATAAAGACCTAATTGTCCATCAGGTCTACTCTTTAAGAGTTTTTTGTTTTCTTTTGAATTTATTTATATATATATATATATATATAATTATTTTATATTTATCTATTTTTATTTTTGTCCGATGATGAACATGTTTTAAACTCGGTTACTGATGATTCACCCACTATCTCCACTGGAAGTTGGTTCCAAGCTTTCAAGATTCTTTTTGTCAAGTAATTCTTTCTAACATTACTTTTGAACTTGCCTCTTTTCAGTTTGAGGTTATGCCCTCGTGTTTTTGATTTTTGCTTAATATTGAAAATACTGCCTTCTAGAACCTTATTCACATCCTTAATATATTTAAAGGTTTCAGTCATGTCACCTTTTCTCCTTCTGCCCGTTTAGGCTTTACATATTTTGTATGCTGTTTCTGGATCCTTTGCAAACTGTATTATGCATTATTGATCCATACTTTGTTAAAATATTAAGAGAGAGTGGCTACGTGCATAATTAAAATTAAAATGTAGCATGTATGCTAAAAAGACCTGTAATTATATATAACCTACCTTGCTGTCAATAAAACATGAACTCTGCAGGCTGCAGATATAAATGTTATAACATCAAGGGACATCATTTTCAGAATCAAGCAGAATTTATTCTGCCAAGTGTTTCAAGACACACAAGGAATTTGTCTTCAGTGAACGTGCTCAATACCTACATACAACTGTGATTACAACAAGGATACAATCAAAGATACATTTCATAGATATTTGAATATATAAGCATAACCATGATCATTTGTATATATAGGCATAGTCATTGCATATATAGGCAAAATCAGTTGTGTATATAAGCATAAGATAGATTCATAGTCATAAAGTAAGTATAAGCTGCAATCAACAAACCACGATCTTAAACATGAATTGTGTATATAAGCATAAGACACATTCATTTATTTAATTTCATTTATTAGATTTATATACCGCCCTGCGGTAGTCAGGGAGTTACATATGCATTCATCATGTCATAAAGTGCAAACATATCACAAAAACCCATTCCAGCCTGTCGCAAAAATACCGTACGCATTAACACTGTTGTGTAAGTTAGCTGTTTAACAGATTAGCAGAATAAGTTCCGAGGATCAACCCTCCCATCTTTGCAGGGACAAAACATTTCAACATAGGAAACCTTTTAGAGACTTTCCAGCTTAGATGACAAGATATTAAATCTCAAAGGGGTAAATGCCAAAAACTGTTATCTATAAGTTAGGCCAAATATAATGTGAGTTTAAAATGAAATCATGCCTCAAGTTGAGTTCTAAGCAATCTCATCATTTTACCCTTCTAGATAGGAGTTGTTATGTGTTCCAGTTTCTAGGGATGCAGGGTGTTTTATCAACCTAAGTAAAAAGTACAGACAACACCAATCAAACTAAGTTTTTGTTTCAGTTAAAGGAAAATTAAATGCAAACCTGGGACCCTTTTTGGCTTTAATTGCTTAATTAGCTTATCTATTCACATTTCCAGGATCTAAGTAGCAACTCGTCTTCTGCAGATGTTGTATGGTTAGAATATATTCTTATGACACCTGTTTTTGCAAAACTAGATACAGCTTCTCCAGACATATAGAGAGTGATAACATTCAAAAGGTAACAAAATGATATGAAATGACAGTTCTGTTTCCTAATATCATTCTTGCTCTGGATTAAGCATTGTATCTTAGTTCAACTATGATGTATATTGCTTCTTTTTCTCTTTGTATTCTTGCAAGGGCCTTGGTTATGGACTCTTGGATACAATTAAGAGTTCTAATTCTGAACTTATTAGTTTTAAATATTTTTGAACTTCTTCCCTTTAGGGGCCATTATGACCTGTAACTGTCAAAAGGATTTGTCTCTTAATTATGGCATCCGTTTGTCAAATATGAAAAAAATAATAATGAAATGATGATCCATTTCCCATTTTGCATTAAATTTAGTCTCATCTTTTGTATTTTATTCACAGTTAACCGATATAATATATAATATAACTAATATAACTGACTCACAAACAAACTTGACTGATGAAGCATTAAATCAAATTTAGCCCTTAGTTACTTTGCATTAGCATTTTGCCTCATGCTTTTTTATTGAATTTTGGCTGCTGCAAAGTAGTAAATATAAACGCTATGGTATCAGCTAAGATGAACTTGATTTTCAGACATTTGCTAAAAGTAATGCAGGAAAAAGTGATCAAGTTAAAAGAAAGGAGCATAGAAGTCTGGATGAATGGGAGTTCTTACAGTGTTCAATGGCTGCTTCCTGGTGCAGTAGAATTCCAGCAGTCCCACAAAACAATAGCAAAAAGTTAATGAGCCCTGAGCATGGGATTTTGAGTTCAGTGAAGCATCCTAGACCAGCCTTCTGAAAGGCTTGTTCCCGTATTAACTGAAGCTGCAGGACTGTGAAAGCCTCCACTATCATGGTTCGACTTCCGATGAGTTTGAAAATTGCTCTTGCCTTATTCTTATTTCTTTCCTTTCCTTTGGGAGTGAAGCAAAAAAAAAGAGAGAGGAGCTAAAAAACCCCAAAAAGAACAAGGGTAGAGGAAATAGTTTTCTGGAATGAGGAAGATATGACTGTCAGGTTCAGAAATCATTTCTTTCTATAAAGCAATGGAAATGCAATTTTGAAATTCTCTTTATTGTGAGCCCTCGCTTTTCTTTTTCAACAGCACATTTGGAATTAGGATATTATGGTGGATGAGGATTAGGATGGTGTTTGAAAGAAAGCAACAATTCATGTGACAGTAAATGGTGTCCTTCTAGAACTTTATTTATTTTATTTATTTATTTGTTCAAATTTTTTATACTGCCCTTCTCCCCGAAGGGACCCAGGGCAGCGTACAGCCATTCAAAACACATTAAACATAACACAGACAATTTAAGAAACAAATAAAAAATAATATAGATGAAGGCTAAATTTTAAAATTGCATATACCACAAATTGCAACCAAAATATAAAATTTAAAATATTTAAAATTACTATCATATTAAACCAGGGAAGGCGTGATTAGGCCAGGCCAGCCTGTATGAAGAGATAAGTTTTCAAAGCACGGTGGAAATCACAGAGGTCCGAGATAATGCAAATCTCTGGGGGGAGGTTATTCCAGAGGGTGGGAGCTGCCACAGAGAAGGCTCTCCCCCTGGGGGTCACCAGCCAGCATTGTCTGGCTGATGGCACCCTGAGAAGGCCCTCTCTGTGGGAGTGGACAGGCCAGTGGGAGGTATTTGCTAGCAGAATGTGGTCCTGTAGATAGCTGGGTCCTAAGCCATGGAGCGCTTTAAAGTTCATAACAAGCACCTTGAAGCGCACCTGGAAGCCCTCCGACAACTAGTGCAGCTCGCGCAGGAGGGGGGCCACATGGGCCCTACCATTGGCCCCCATAACACCCCACGCGGCCACATTCTGTGCCAGTTGGAGCTTCCGGATGCGACACAAGGGGAGCCCCATGTAGAGAACATTACAGTAGTCTAGGTGGGCCATGACAAGTTCCTGAGTGACCGTCCGCATGGTGTCGTGATCTAGAAAGGGGCGCAACTGGCGTACCAGGAAACCTGGTAAAAAGACCCCCTGGTGACAGCTGCCACATGATCTGCCAAGGACAGTCGTGCATCCAGGAGGACGCCCAAGTTGCAGACCCTTTCCGTGGGGCCAGGGTCTCGCCCCCAATAGCCAGCGATGGAATAGGCTGGCTATATCTCGACGCTGGCAGCCACAGCAACTCGGTCTTGGAAGGATTGAGCTTGAGTCTGTTGCACCCCATCCAGATCAGCACGGCCTCAAGACACCGGGACATCACCTCAACGGCATCGTTGGGGTGGCCTGGGGTGGAGATTTACAGCTAAGTATCATCAGTGTACTGATGGTACTCCATCCCAAAGCCACAGATGATCTCACCCAGCGACTTCATATAAATGTTGAACAGGATAGGCGAGAGGTCTGACCCCTGCGGCACTCCACAAGTGAGGCCCCACAGGGTCGACCTCCGCCCTCCTGTCAACAATGTCTGCGACCGGTCAGAGAGGTAGGAGGAGAACCACCGAAAAACAGTGCCTCCCACTCCCAACCCCCCAACCGGTGCAGCATGATACCATGGTCGATGGTATCAAAAGCCGCTGAGAGGTCTAATAGGACCAGGATAGAGGAACAACCCCTATCCCGGGCCCTCCAGAGATCATCCACCAATGCGACCAATGCCATTTCAGTGCTGTACCCTTCCCCAAAGAAGCATTCATGATGTTCTGGAGCCAGTCTCTTGTCACCTCCCGGGAGGCCAGTACCAACTAGTAGGGGCACGGGTCCAATAAACATGTGGTTGCCTTAAGTCACCCAAGGATCTTGTTCATGTCCTCGGGGACAACAGCCTCAAACTCATCCCAGATAACATTCTCAAGACTTGCCTCTGTCACCCCAGCTGCGGCTACCCAGTCAGAGTCCAAGCCACTCCGGATCTGATCAATCTTATCTTGAAAATGGCTTCTAATCTCCTCCGCCTGTCCCTGCAAGGGGTCCTCACACTCCTCCAGGCGAAGAATGGAGTGGGCAACCCAAACAGGGCAGCGGGGTGATTATCAGCAGACACGATCAGAGAAGAGAAGTAATTATACTTAGCCACTCTGATTGCGTCCAAGTAAGCCCTGATATGAGTCCTTACCAAAGATCGATCAGACTCGGTGCAGCTTGTCCTCCAACTACTCTCTAGGCGTCTTTTCCGGCATTTCATCTCCCTCAGCTCCTCGGTGAACCAGGGAGCTGGAGTGGTTCAACGCCGGGTCAGAGGCCGCAAAGGCGCAACCCGATCCAGGGCCCTGCCCGCCGCCCTATTCTAGGCAGTAGCGAGCACCTTGGCCGAGTCACGGGACAAGGCTTCAGGAAATGGCCTAAGCTCTGTCTGAAATCTATCGGATCCATCAAGAACTTGGGGCGGAACCACTTGGTCTGTTCCACCTCCCTGCAGCAGGGAGTAGCAGAGAGGAATTTCAGCCAAAGGAGAGAATGATCTGACCATGACAGGGGTTCAATCACTAAATCCCGTAAATCCAGACCATCCAACTATTGTTCAGAGGCAAATATTAGATCCAGTGTGTGTCCCCCCGAGTACGTGGGTCCCTGAATTACTTGGGTCAGGTTCATGGCCGTCATGATAGCTGTGAACTCCCGAGCTACCTCCGATGCCTCCCCCACAGTTGGCAAGTTGAAGTCTCCCACAACCAGAAGTCTGGGAGTTTCCAACGCCACCTCAGCGATGACATTGAGCAGCTTGGGCAGGACTGCTGTCATGTGACAGGGAGCCAGGTCCGTGACCAGCACACCCCTCTGCCTCCCAGGTCCCCACCTCACCAAGAGGGACTCACAGCCGGCTACCTGTGGAACAGTAGTCTCCCTCGGCATAAGATCCTCCTTGATTAGAATTGCCACTCCCCTGCCATTCCCCAGCCACTCTCAACAAGAGTATACATGCCATAGAAATCCACCCCAAAACAGGGCATGATGTAATATAGAGGTTGTAAAGGTGGAACTAAGAAAATATTTAAAAGGATAAAAAAAGAGATGAACACTAGTCATTGTATATGACTAACTAAGGATTTCAGTGAGTCTGCTCAAATGGTGATGAACACTGATTGCTACTTTATGAATCATTTCTTAACTATATTTTTTGGGGGGGAGGGGGACATGTTGTGAAGTTTGCAGTTTGTTTCTAGTAATCCCTCCTGAACATTCAAACAGGTATAGATTTCCTCATGTTAAATTCGATTCCCTCATAATGGGGAAATGTGTGTGTGTTGTCACTGCAGCATTTAATTTTGCTTTTCAGGATGAGTGCTATGCTGTGAAATCCCTCGAAGCTCCTGAGAGCTTTAGGGTAATTAAGTTAATCTGCAACAGATTTATTTTGGGAGCGTATCTGATTTACCATTTGCTGATGACGGACATCTTTCAAGGGCATCACAACATGATGCTTAAGCTGCAGGTACAGCAGTAAAGGAACATGGATTGCATACCAGTAACCAGTTCCTGTCATTTATAAATCCGGTGCTGCCTTCTAAGTATGTTCAAACTTTCTAGTCAAAATGTCTGATGGGAAACTTCAAATTACATGCTACTAACAATAAGGAAGCATGCAAGAAAGGAAGGAAGATCTCCTAAGTATAGGAGACCTCCTAAGTATAGTTTGAAACTTGCAGATGTGCCTTTAGAAATGATGCGCAGCATCTCATCATTAAATGCAAATTCACTGAAATCAGACACAAAGCAATCATTTTCCCATATGCTTTTTCATATGCATATTTTATATACAAACTTTTATTGATACATATGTTGAAAGGAGCTTTTCTCTGACTATTATGTCCTTCCTCTGGGTAAGCAACTCCTTTTCCTTAATTCAGTCATTTTTGCATATTATCTTATTTGGGATATGACTTACAAAATTCGAACAGGAAATATTATGGTACACTTGTTTTAATTCACATATAAACTGGGGAGATGCCTGTTAAATAAATAGAGCTATAAGATAACCGCTATCTCTTTTTAAGCACTATTTATTATATGCTGTCTTTATGATTGTTGAAAACTTAATTTCTATCCTGCCCTTTTCTTCTGGAAATGAGACAGCTCACAAAAGATGGTTTGATTTGATTCTCACAGCAATCCGAAGAGAGAAGTGAATGAGATATAATGATGTGTCCTTAGAAGACATTCATTACCGAATCTGAACTGGCACTCTAGCTTCCCTGGACCAAGTCTAGGTTTCTACCCCAGTGACAGCTAGAGCTGAATTCTGACCTGGAAGTCACGAGCAGTTAACTCATCAGAAGAAAATTGTCTTCCCTTTCCATTACTCCTAGTGTGTAAAGAGAATTAAACCCTAAGCCAGTGGAGGAGAACCTATCACACACATGGCCCAGCAGACACACAGAGCCCTCTCTGTCAACATGCAAGCCAAGGCATCCCAGCATCACCACAGAGCTGAGCATTGGATAAAAGCACACATAGGGGCCATGCGCATGCTCAGATAGGAGTAGCAGTGCCAGGTGGTGACATCACAGCAAACATAGGGGCCATGCGCATGCTCAGAAAGGGGTAGCAGTGCCAGGTGGTGACATCACAGCACACATGGGGGCCATGCGCATGCTCGGAAGAAGTAGTAGTGTCAGACGATGATGTCACGAGCTGCAACTCATTAGCCGTGACTCGTCTGGACACTTGATCTCTAAAAGGTTTGCCAACACTGCCCTAAGAAAAGATTCAATATGCAACAGAATTCAGTGACAGAATTTACTAAGGATTCAATGAGGGATATTATAGAAACAGACTGAAATGGATGTAGAGTAAGATCAGCAATATCTGTGAAAAGGATGAAAAACTGGAATATGTAAATAAAAACCTGCAAGGCTGATTTGGAGTGTATTTGAACCAAGCTGCATACTCTAAGCGTTGTCAGAGTCTGTTGGTGAGGGTGAAAAGATGAGCACCCCGAAAAGATGAGCTCAGGAAAGTATAGAATTGGATATACATTGTTGTCGTTGTTGTTCTTGTTTTTATTATTGTTGCTGTTTTGGCTTGAAATTGTCTGTTGTGAAATTCATGGTCATTGTTTTTGCTCATTTCAGTAGAGGAAAGATTTTCTATGTAAATTTAATGCATTTCCAAGACATACTTCCCTTCCTTTAAGTCAGATGCAGGATTTGATGGAGGATCCTGTAGCACATATTCAAATAACAAATGAACCAAATAAAAATTTAGCATAAATGATGGGGAGAACTGGAGGTGAATAGAAGCTTTTCCCAGTGGGGCAAGGCTACTTAATCCTTATGATTACTCAATAGGAATGAATCTAAAAACAAAACAAAGCTTCTAGGAGATTGTTCTATCATCCAAGTAGGCAAGCAACAAGGAATTGCAGTATATCCTGTGAATGTCAAAGCATTTCATTTAAAACAAGTTTTTAAATGAAACTGCTTTATTTGCACTTCTTGGACTTGTATATGGATCAGAACAATTATCCTGTTAATTTCCCCCCCAAATAATCCATTTTAAATTGCTCATATGTTTCTTACTAAATTCCACATATTTCATACTCAGATGCTTACGTAGGAGAGAAGTTATTTGTACATAATGTACAAGTTGAAAAACACAGGCCCAAAAACAAAGGTGCATTTCTTGAGATTTGTTTTCCAAAGTTGAAGAAATATAGCAGAAATATAAACAGATGCTAAACTCACACTAGCCACATACCTATTGACTTGTACAGCAATGGGATTTGAAATGTTTTAAACCGAAAATGGTTCCAGGTTAAAATATCACACCCCCTTCCCCAAATGACCTCATCAGAAATTCTCAGAGCAGTTTCCTTTCTGTGCTGTAAGTGTTTCAAGTTTGAAATAAACAAATTTTGAGTTTAGAAGACTTCTGAGAAGAAGTCTGCTATGGAACAACTTTGTCTCAAACTCCAATAAACTGTTATTGAACAAACTAACAGGTTTTACATATTTGTTTTTATTTAATAATACTTCTAATCTGTCTGAAGCATGCTAACACACCCATTTTCTGAATGATTCAATTTCTATCCTATTCCCAGTAGACTTCACAACAGAGTTCACCATTAAAATAGGGGTGATGTGTTCATCAAGAGAAAACACCCATCTGTAGAAATATGTTTTTGGCTCCTTTGCTATATTATTTTAAAATTTTATATTTTTTGACAGGAGAAGACAATGTCTTTCAGCATAATTATTATCTTCTTCTGCTTGAGCATGCTGTGAAGAAGAAAAAAAGATTATGGTGAGTGGAGATAAAATATCTTTGACATAAATTAGTATTTAACGTGCTTCTTAAAACCAGGTTGTGCTTCTATCTGCATTTCTTTGAGCCTTCAGTCAGTGCATATGCTGGAACTGTCATTTTTATCTCCAGAGCAAGGAGTAAATGGATTTTGCCATTTACTTGCTTTTCTTGAAATTACCGTGTTTCCCCGAAAATAAGACACTGTCTTATATTATTTTTTGCTCTCAAAGGAGCACTAGGTCTTATGTTCGGGGGGTGCCTTACTTTGGAGAAAATACGGTAGATCCCCCACCCCCAAATAACACCCCCGTGGCTCCTTATCTGATTGAGCGGGGTGCAGAGAAATGGGATGGGCTGAAACCTGTAGCACTCCGAATCCGCGTGTTTCCCAGCTACTCGAAGCGCTTCCAAAGCGCTTCTCAGCTGTTTCCGGGCTGTCTTCAAGCGCACAAA
>JANHFO010001767.1:100946-111646 GCA_032468095.1 Pareas carinatus
GAGAAGGGGGGAAAGGGTGGGAATGGGGGGGGAAAGCGGGGAAAGGAGAGTTTAGATATTATTAGGAGTTTGTGTTTGTTTTTGCTAATGTATACTTCCTCCCTTGTATTTTATGTTGTGTATGTTTAATAAAACTGTTTAAATAAAAAAAAAAAAGACTGACATTTGCTCTCGCTTAATCTTCCTAACACTAGGCCTCATCTGCATAATCTTATGCTATTTAGAGGAATGAAATTGGAAGGTTTGAAGTGTGTTTATAGACAACAGAACAACAATAACAACAAAAACCCAGTTTTCCTTGACTTGCAGAGCGACTTGGTGTGCTTCAGAGAAAGTTCACCACACAAGAAGAGAATAATGGAGCAGTCTGTGTTTCATCCAAAATTGAATGGAATACCCTTTAAAGACTACAAAAAAATAACAAATTGAAGAAATCTCGTGCTTATTTTATACTTCTACACTAATGGTAGAAAAATATGGCTATTCAGATGTTGATGGAGGAAGGCACCTATTATCATCGATCACATGCTATGTTGGATGATATATTTTAAACCTGGAGCCCAACAATTCCTACATTTTTCCAAAACTCTGTTCAAGTCTGATAAGTAAAAGAGGAATCTATACATCTTGTAGAAAGATTCACAATCAATTGCTATATTAAGATGGTAACATATAACAGTACTCTTATTTCAGCTGCACCAGTTGCCAATTTACTTAATAGTAGAATTGAAAGTGTTGGTCTGATTTTGAAAACTGTAAAATGACTTGAGATTAGAGTATGTAAAAATGGCATATTTGACCCAGCCTACAGGAACTTGCAAAGGGACTTTCTTCTGAACCCTCACTTCCACAATTAAGTTAGTTGACTATTTACTAAAAAAATGGCATTTTCTTAACTTATGATCTATAAGCTGTGATGTACCCCCCAAAGATACTCACAATTCAATTATGATATTCTGAGGGCCATCCCCACTCCCACCCCATAGTCACGCTGTTAAATTCAAAACCCGGTGATTTCATGAATTTATCCAGATATTTTAGAATATAGTGATGGTTTGCCATTGTCTTCTTATGTTTGCTTGCTTGTTTGTTTTTGACTTACCTATATAACCTTACAGCCCATAAGTTTCCTTGTGGTCAACCTTCCAAGCATTAATTGGGTTTCATACTTTCAAACTCTTTCAAGAGAGGCAATGTTGGTTTTATTTATTAATTTATTTAAAAGAGTTGTATGGCTGCCATCCTAAAGTGCAACTCTGACTGATTACTGCCATATGCTATGAGTTCTGGATTTTCCCCAGGTACATCAATTATAATGCAATGGACATCAAGCAAAGAAAAAATGTGGCATCATAACCTCTAAAATGTCTGGGTGAACAGACATAGCTTTAATGTTTGTCCAAAACTAAACAAAATTGGTGGAGTGGCCATGTTGCATCCTTGGCTAGAATTTTCATAATTATGTTTCTGTCTCCAAGAAGTCCTATCTAACCCACTGAGTCCCATCCACAGATAGAACCTCAAACATGACTTGACTAGATTTCGAAACTATTGCAAAACTTTCAGCTTCACTGTTATTTTTTAAATGGAGGCATTAGGATAGGTACAATTTTTCTACCTGATAATTTTTTGAGTGTAGATAGTTGAATCAAACTGAAAACAGGAATGGAAAAACTAGAACAGGAGTGATCAAATCCTTTATTGAAGAAAGTGTGATATCTAAATACTATATTTCTGCCCTGCCTCCCACAACCTGGGAACAGTGCAAATCTTTCTTGACAATTATATGTATGCTTTAAAATGTGATGCCCTTTCTAAAGAGAAGATATGAAGTTGTATGGATGTTATTCTTCATGTAGAGAATAAAATAAGAATGCCAGTAGTTCTTTAACATACTTCTAAGTAGAGTTTATAGTTTTAATAAGGATTCCTTATTCTGTTGAAAATAGGTAGAAAAGGTGTGGGTTTTTTGCCTTCACTGGTTGGCTTCCTTTTAGTGCTCATTATTCAGCAAATATATGACACATGCACTCTCCTGCCAAGTTAATTTCTATTGTAATAATGAACTATTAATTAACTTCCCAAACCCACCTGTTTCTTCAAACAATTAGCAGTAATAAAGTAATTAATAACATCCAATATTGCATCCTTTCTTTCAAATTTATAGACTGATTCATAAATTACTTTTCCTAGACAAAGATTTAATTTGTACAGGATAATGCCAATAATCCTTTGGCTTGGGATTGATTCATTGGAAAAAGCTTTATCAGTCCTATTCTACTGATTAATCATGGTTTTAGTACTCTTCCCTTTTGTCTCAGGAGTGAGCTGGTTTGGAATTTTACAAGTATGCTGTGGACATCCCCCTCACAAGAATGTCCTTTGGGAAATGAATCTTTTACATAACACCTATAGATAATCCTTGATTTATGAGCACAATTGAGTACAAGATTTCTATTGCTAAACAAGACAGTTCTTAACTGAGATTTGCCCAATTTTATGAGCTTTCTTGTCACAGTTGTTAAGTGAATCAGTTGTTAAGTTAGTAATACCGTGGTTCAGTGAATCTGGATCCCCCATTGGTTTTGTTCATCAGAAGATCCCAAAAGCTGTTCACATGATCCTACAACCATCATAAGTTGCCAAGTATCTAAATGTTGATCATATAACTGTCAGGATGCTGCAACAGTCATGTCAAGAATGGTAATAAGTCATTGTTTTCAGTGCCTTTAAATTTGAATGGTTACTAAATGTTTGTAAGTCAAGGACTACCTGAATTGCTGAAAAAGCAAGCTACTATGCTTATATTTTGAAACCAAGCTGGTCTCTACTTAATTTCTCTACCCAAGCTTTATTTTCTCTTTGCTGAATACATTGATGCACTTCTAAATAGACCAAACATTCTACCCTGTTTTCTTAAAAAAAATAATCAATGGACTCTATGTACATCCTGGAAACAGTCTTGGAAATAAAAATGGAGCTGGGGTTTTCCATTCCCATTGAGTATCTGTGATTGACCTGACTTTTTCAGCAGGCTTGGGGTTATTGATCCCACGAGATCCAAGTTTGAATAGTGTGTGAATGTGTCTTGTCTTTTCTTTATTTGTAGTTATGTTTTTACTTGTAATTTAATGCTATTTATTTATGTTATTGTTATCTATGAAATTTTTAATATTGTTTTATTGTAAGCCGCCCTGAGTCCATGGAGAAGGATGGCATATAAATATGAAAAATAAATAAATAAAAACAATCCTTGAAAATGTGAACAGTAGTTTGAGACCTGAGACTCTGGACATCAGCAAAGGAAATGGAGTTGGCTGCATGGATGCTTTGATAAATCTGTTCTGTCATTATGCAGTACTTAAAACAGCTATAGTTTTCTTTGTGGCTGGCAGATACAAACTTTTGCGGGTACACGTAATGAAACATGTGTTATGACCATGAGGTTCTGACCCTGAGACATGTACTTGTGTTCAGTGTCAGTATCTAAGAAAGGCAGGCTGGGTTTTGATTCATGATGTTGTTCTGTGGATGTTCTGTCATTTTTTTCATCATCTCTCTGTGTAGCTGATGTCTATCATAGTGCAGAAACCTGAAAAAGACAGCCTGCTTTAATTACTAGCAGCCATCCTGTGCTCAGACAATTCCTTAAGCATTTCTGAATTATATTCACTTCTTATATTCACTCCACACACCTCTGATGACTAACTTTGCTAATTTCAGCAGAAGATATCCAAATCAATGGATCTTCAGTCATCCTACTGACATAAAGTGGTCTTCTTTCAAGAAAGTTGGCTTAACTGGATTTTGGATCAGATAAAGCTGTGAGACAGAAATGACAGTATATCGCTTTTGAGATGAAGAGGACTAGACTTCAGTTCTTCTTCATTTATCAGGTTCGGTGGATAATCTCTGGTTAGTCATCTCTGAGTTTACCTTTTCTGGAATTTGATAGAGAATAGCTTCAAGTAGAGAGTATGTCTGTAGTATTGGGGGAGGTTCAATGATATTAACTTTTGATAGAAGAAAGATAGATAGATAGAAGAAAGATAGATGGATGGATGGACGGATGGATGGATGGATGGATGGATGGATGGATGGATGGATGGATGGATGGATGGATAGATGGATGGATGGACGGACGGACGGACGGACAAACGGACAGACAGACAGACAGACAGATAGATAGATAGATGACAGAGATAATAATGATAATGATAGAAAAAGAAAGAAAGAAAGAAAGAAAGAAAGAAAGAAAGAAAGAAAGAAAGAAAGAAAGAAAGAAAGAAAGAAAGAAAGAAATTTGTAAACATATTCCTATCAAATCCACAATTTAAAACTGAGCAAATATAAAATTCACAGTCATACATGAATTATTTTGTACTGGGAATGTTGCAGAATCCTATATGTGAGATGAGCAGCTATATACCATGAACAGATTTTTTAAATAAATAAATAAATCCTACAAATGCAAGGTTGACTCAGCTTTCTATTCTTCTGTGGTCAGTAAAATGAGCACCCAGATTGTTGGGGGCAATAAGCTGACTGTGTAAACCGCTTAGAAGGGCTGTAAAGCACTGTGAAGCAGTATCTAAATCTAAGTGCTAGTGCTATTGCTATTCATGTAGAGGATTCAGTTTAAAAGATTAAGATCCCTCAGAGAAACCGAGTATATTTTTTTTAACATTGTGCATGTGATTGTTTTACCTTCAAAAGAATGCTTATGGGCATTCCATAGTATCAGAGAAGTTCTGCCTATTGCTGGTTGCTTGTAGCTTCATTGTGAGACATGGATTCTTAATTAGATTCCATATAGATCTTTTATCATGAGCAGGATTAGTTTCCTTTAAAGTAAGCCTTGCTTTATGAAGGCATCTGATTTCCTTTTTTCTTTCTAGCTTTGCTGTTTCATTTTGCTTCTTTGTTTTTACATCCTGGGTAGGAGGGAGCAAAAGATAAAACAAAATCTTCAAGGTAGCACTTCATGCCAACTACAGAGATGTCATCATTCAAATACGGAAACAGCAGAGAACAAATAAATCTTGTTTAATGCACTGAGCCTGCATTAAAAAAATACAGATGTACTGTATGCATATGAATTTTTTGATTAAAATGTCTCTCACCAGTCTGTCTTTTTAATTAAATAAAACCTGCTTGATATTAATCAAGGCATAAAGAATTTATGCCCCAAATCCAGATTAATTAGAAGCCCAGAAGCCTGAAGAACTTATTGCGTATAAATACTAAAATAAATCTATCGAAACATAATATTTATGGATATCAGGGTGGTATAATTATTCTTAAAATATAAATATTTTGTGAAACTATTAACTGTCAATGTACCATGTAAATGCTTTCATTATTAGAATTTATATTTAAACCTAAAATTGTACAAACAGTTTGATTTATAAATGCTGCCTGCTTTGGGGAAAAAAAGTTATGCGTGTATGTGTTTGTGTGTATGTACTATCTGTGCGCATGCATATGGATAGCTATATGTATACACACACACAAACACTCAAACATTTGAAAAAAATTTAAGCTTAATTTTACAACAATCCATTGAGAAATCGATGATCTGCTTGTCTGCAGCAGCAAAGAAAATTGGATAATATGTATATCAGCCGTAGCATCACTTTCATAATGTACATTCTCATAAGAATACACCAAGGTGACAATTCAGGGGGAAAGATTCTGATTTTCTACTTTCTATATGATATGGGGATCTACAATTCTCCTCAAACTGTTAGGGACAAAGTTTAAGCCACAGTAAATTGCTAAAGAAAGGAGACAATCTTTGAGTTTCAGGATCTCTGAACCTTGTAAATTCCAAAGTTTAGCTGGGTATGCACACCAGACCCTCCTAAAATTAGCAAATTGCAAAGCTGGATTAAAGCAGAGAGAAAAAGATCAGTCATTTCAGTTTCCCATGGCATAGGAATTGTTGCTTCTTGCTCCCTTCCTTCCCATCTTATTAAATTTAAATCAACTTTAGTATTAGAATTTATTGTTTTTAGAGGTCTTTTTTTTGCTCGTTTTTAGGATTGTAAGCCATCTAGATGGGCAGTCTGTTAGGTTGAATGAATGAATGAATGAATGAATGAATGAATGAACGAATGAATGATTAAACAATTTGTTGCATGGTTGCATATTAGTTTATTAATCTTATAGACCGCCCTTCTCCACATTGAACCTAGGGCAGTGTACAGCCAGATAAAAAACACACTATATATACAATACAAAACATATTTGCTTAAGGAACGGCTACAATTGTATTATATTCGTGATTAAGATTACAGCTTATATGTAGATGACAAGATGAATGTACTTTATAATTATGAATGTATCTTATGATTGTAATTGCAGTTTGTTTATTGTATGCATGTGGGTATAGAACAATGATAGTTAATCTTTCAGGCACCAGAGTGCCCAGATGCAGCTAATGATTTGGGGCTTGTGACATCATTGCCCTGTGCCACTACTCCCTTTCTGAGCATGTGCATGGCCCCATGAGGTCATCACCTAGCACTGCTACTCTCTTTCTGAGTATGCTCAGCAGTGGGACAATGCTGGGCAACTTGGCTTGCGTGCCAACATAGAGGGCTCTGCATACCCGCTGTGGCACGTGTGCCATAGGTTCACCATCACTGGTATAGAGCATGTACACTGGAGACAAATTCCTTGTGTATCCAGACGCACTTGCCCAATAAATTCTGATTCTGATTCTGATTTTGAAAGAGACTCTTTGGGGACCTTCCTGCATCTATATGTAAATGGACTCTTAGTCTCAGCTTCTGCCTTTTTTCTATGGAGCATCCTTTATCTCCTGATTCCCATGAGACCCCATTCCTATTCGTATTGAGACTGGTCTCCTAGCTGGGACACTGGAATGCTGCCTTGCACCAGTCCTATATAGCTTAGTTTCCCCTCTGTTAATGACACCTGTCTGTGATTTCAGACAAAGACAGGTTTTTTTCCCCTACCCTTTCCATCTGCCCTTTTAAATCAGAATATAAAGATCAGACCATGAAAAATATAAATATGTTTATGTTCTGTTTCAGAACTGTAAACTTGTTCTTAATCACCAGGACTCACTTCTCTATTTGTTCTACTGGAAGATGGACAATATTTTCCAATTATTCACGGTATGCTTAGCAGGTTTTCTTTCCATTATCATCTCTTAATATGAAGTATTTTAAAGGAAGGGTATCCCAAAATTCTTTCTCTGCAAGTGCCTGCAGAGATTAGGAAATCCCACTTAAGCATACAATGTATGTCAAGTGGTAGCCTCTTTTGCTCAAGCGAGCAAGTGTTAAAAAAACTCTTACAATGTCCTTATGACCACCACATTGTTGCAGCAGTCACATGACCAAAATCTGGGTACTTGGCAATCAGCATGTAATGTCCCAAGATCATATGATCATCATTTGTGACCTTCTTGGAGACCTTTGACAAGCAAAGTGTGGTATATCGCCGGACAGACAGGCTGGAGGCGTTGGTTGATTCAAACAGAGGTTTATTTAACAGAGGAACGTCAAAGCTGTCAACTCAGTAGAACTGTCAAAACCGCGGCAGCTGGGATTCCCCAGCAGCCGCTTTTATAGAAGGCGCGCTTAGGCGCGCCTTAACCAATAGGGAGGTAGCTGTCAGAACTTGGCCACTTTTACCCGGGCTTGCGAAAGCCCGCCAAAGGGAAGAGATAGGGAACTATAACACTAAGTTAATGGGGAAAGCCGGATTCACTTAGTAATAATGGCAAAAAAGTTCATAACATTAAGATCAACTCACTTAATGACCACCTTGCTTTATGACAGGAGTTTCAGTCCCAATTGTAGTCATAAATCGAGGACTATCTGTAAAGATGGAAGGAAACCCATTGGTGGTTCTAAAAATAAAACAAAACAAATTACAAACTGATAATTTCTATCCGCAGCCGTAACCGGCAGTACTAGCAATTCCACATATTAATTTCCATGCAATTAGAAAATAATGCAAATGACTCTGTACCATGCCAGAGATTCTTAGGACAACAATGGGTGCCAGTTCCCACAGCTGCGAAGACAATGCATGTCATTGCTGGAGCTGTCAAATACCAAATTTGACACCTGTTTGCTTTTGAAGGTCTGTGGCATGAATGACGATAGAATAATTGCCTTGCTTAGGACAAGAGAGAGACAGGTTTTCTGCATACCAAATTCTGCCAGGCCTCTTTTTCTATTTATCAGCCATGCCTTCCCTCCCTATGGTTTGGTACTGCATACTGATAAGATATCAATTTGCTTGGGCCCAGCCAGATCAGATACTCATGGGATTTTAAATATAGGACTTGTACCGCCTAGGTTTTTTTTTTCCTTTGCAGGCTGTTTCTGGTTCAGGTAACCCACCTGAAATCCCTAATTTGACATCTGTGAATACCAGCTGGTAATAAAGATTTGGATTCTGAGCATCTCTGGTTTTTAATCTTGTGTATTAGACTTGTTAATCAGGATGGATGGAAAGCAGGTGTGGTGGTGGTTGAGGGGTTACTGGCAAGTTTAATTGCTTCCACTATTGTTCAGAGCTACTGGCTCTCCCCACCCAGTTTAATTCTATTGGAAAATAGACAAATACTTTCCCCATCTCAAGCACATGGACACATCCTCACACACATATACATCTCCTTGGTTTGCAAATTGGAAACCAGAAGATAGTTTGATCCAAATAATTAGTTTATATTAGCTTAGCTAACATGTTTGGCTAAGGTATATGTATGTGATCTGAAAAACAAAACTTGAACTGAACATTAACCAGTTGACTAGAAATTCCCATATATAAAAGAATACTTTATTTTCTGATAACTTTTCTAGGATTTTTAAAGTAGAGCATTACTGACTGCACAAAATATTTATCTATTACTTTATTTTGTGTCTCTCTATATAGCATCTATACCCAGATCTTCTATTTGATCTATGCTCTGACATTTTATCCATCCATCCATCCATCTTTGTAATTTTTATTCTGCCCTGTAACTGCTGGGATCCAGTAAAATCCATAACTATAAAGATTGATGAAAAGGATCTATTAAAACTAAAATAAAACTAGTGTTGTGCAGTCAAAAACCATTCTAGCACATAAAATGCCAGTAAAATCAAACAGCTCAACATCTAAAAGCACTAAACACAACTTTTAAACTCTTTGGAGAATCATAAAAAATCCTCACCTAATGTCCTATAGGTTTTAACAAAGACTCAGAGAATCTTTGAGGCTGGTCTTTGTCGCTGTTGTTATCCAACTTGCCTCTAGTGGTGATCCATTTTGGGACTGGTTATAGGGTACAAGAAGATCAATATGGGATGGGATATACCATCAGAGATCCTGTTCTAAATCCATTTAGAATTTAAAAGTTAAAAGAGACCACATGTTAATGAAAAAGTCCAGAACAGGATAAAGGAAAATTGTCACTTCTATCATTTCTAGACTTCACAAGGCTTGCAGTGCCTCATTCTGAACTTAACATTTAGATATTATAATAAGCAAATAGTCATTGCTATTCTTGTCCTCCCCTCTGCAGAAATTAAAAAAGGTACAAATAGTGCCCTTCCAGAAAATAATTCATTACACAGGAGAACATATTATACATACCCTAATATAGTGAAATGCCACTGATTTAACTAACAATATTTATTGTAGTTCAAGGCCATTAGAGTCGGCCATTAGAGTGCACATGTGTATCAGTTAGAAAATCTTCAACTTTCTGATTTTTTGACTTTCTAAATTCTCAACCTGTATAACAGTCAATCAATGTTCTGAGCAGAGCGACCAGAGGGGGAGGGGAAACAAGGCCAGGCAAGGGTTAACAAGCTTCCTCTCCCTTCTCTGATCTCCCAGTGGTAACTTCAGCCAGGAGCATGCCAGCAATTAAAATTCAAAGGAAACAATGAGTAAACGGAGTCAAGACAAACTGAGGTTCGAAAGCCAATGTTACTTTAGTCCAAGTCTCGTAGCCAAAAAGTCCGGTCCAAAGTCAATGTTCGTGGGTTCAAAGTACCAGTCCGAGTAACCAATATCCAAAGTCCAAGGGCCTACGATATCGAATCCAAGTTCAAAGGGTTCCGAAAGCAGGCTGCAACTTCTGCTGAAGCTATCAGTTGCCAGAGTTGTCACAACTTGCTAAGATGCTGATTATCAGCCTTCCGTGAAGGGCGGTGGCCCCCTGCCTCGCCCTTGGTGCCAGCTAATCGGGGGGGCCCCTGGCTGCCTCAGTTCTTCCCTCCGTAAACACCTTCTGGTGTGGGCGTCCAGGAGGGGCTTCCCAGCTGTCTCGGCTTCCAACTCCTCCCTGGCTGATTGCCTTCGTTCGAGCTGTTCCGTGTTCCTGGCAGCTTTCGGTACCTCCAGTGGGGGTGCAGCCCACCCGATGGCAAGTTTGACATGCTGGCTGAACCCTCCTACTCCTTGGGCTCGCTATCTGATGGGTCCTCCGGGGGCGGGCTGAGGCTGCAACTGGGACACAACAATCAAAAGGAACCTATTATGAAGCTCCTGGGTTGAATTGGGTTGGTTGTAAAGCCAACCCTAAAATTTAAAAAAGGAGTAGTAAATCCTCTTTACTATGCCAAAGACATGTGACCATGAAGTCAACTGTTATTGCTTTTTTTTTTTTTTTATAATAAAATTTTTTTTTGGTCAACAATAAACAAAATTATAGCTTAAAATATGTG